>JASDQU010587871.1:43788-60354 GCA_032191745.1 Picea mariana | reverse complement strand
TACAAGCTTGCTAGGGTACCTTGTCAATCCCCCCAACCATGGTCAAGTGGGTTAATGTAAGATCCAAGCAGTCGTCAGAAATAAAAGGAATTTGATGCATATATCTAAAGGTTATAATGATCAAATATGACACATACCATGATACCTGGACCAATTACCTCATGGAGCAAGAGTCCTCTCTGATACAAGTCCAAGCCGAAGGTGATGGATGCTGCTGCTGCTGACAAGACAAGTCTGATGAAGGAGAAGAAAGATGGCCCCCCCAGGGCCATTCTCGGGTCAATCCTGCTCTCGGTACTCCATGTCTAGGACCTGTGGGCCTCGAGACATGATCTCCTAGTTATCCCTAGAAAACGGGGATAACAGGCTCATTTGATATTTTGAAAAAATTATCAAACATTTCTTTTATAGATGGAACCTTGATAACTTCTCTTAGTGGAATGGTCACGTGCATTTTTGCCAATGCACCTTCAAAGTCAGAATTCAAATTAACCTTGTCATTTTTGGGAGGATTTTTAGGAAGAAGTATGTTCATAGGTGGAGGTCTTTGTTGATTTTTCACTATGCTTGGCTCAAGCATGAGGTTTATTTCATTTTAGTCATGTACTTGAACCATAAACAAATGCAGCTACACCTTTCACAATTGCTGCAATAACCAAGATCACAAGAAGAAATACCATGCACAAGAACATAAGAAATATCCTGGGAAAACCTTGCTCAACAAGGGAGAAAAACCCAACAATCCTTTACTATATTCTCAAGAGAAGATCCTCCAACCATGAAACCCTAATGCACACAAGAGGGTGCTCTACTACCTTGCAACTTGTGCCCGAGAGAGATGCGCACTTAAGCCCTAGAAGATGTACTTGCTGAAATTTCTAAATGACAAGTGACTTGTGTGTTTACTCAATGGGGAAATCACCATTATTTATACTAGATTGGACAGACCAAAAGTGGTGTCTATTGGCACAACATGGCCGACCTCAATAACTCAGAAAATAATTAATTATTACAGTAAACATTAATTATCTTTCACATATGGTGGAGCCGACCTGTACCCTTTACATCACAATTAGGGTTACATGTAAATCTTACTCTTATATAATATAGCAAGGGATCTCACACATCCACTAGTGCTCAACCACTAGGGGCACGTCCACCTGTGCTCGTCCATAAGGACGTCCTACTCAACAGATCTCTATCTCACTGAGTCCACAGGAGAATCATCTGGAGTACCATCTCAAGCCTGACTCAATTGAGTCCACAAGGCAGGAGACCACACGTCATAACAACTCAATCCAGAGTCTGACACACACATCACATGGGCACCTTCACCCCACACAGGGGTACACATCGTTTCATCTCAAACTAGAGAGGAACGACACACCCATCTCATGGGCATCCTCAACCCACACAGGGGCACACATCGTCTCATCTTAGTCCAGAGAGAAACGACACACCCATCTCATGGGCACACTCAACACATGGGCTCTCTCACAAGTCGACTCAACTCATTCTCAGAGGAGAACATGTCTTGGAGGATGTCTCACGAAGCTTTAATCATCAACACTCCCTCTCAGCTAGGGAGGCATTCTCCACCAGCCCAAGTCTCTCATGGAAGCACTCGAACTTCGTCTTGGCAAGTGGTTTAGTGAAGATATTTGCAATCTGCTCATGTGTAGGAAGGTACTGCACGTGTACTGCTTTCCTCTGCACCATGTCTCTGATATAATGATATTTTATCTCAATGTGTTTTGATCTATCGTGAAACACATGATTCTCAGAGAGATTCACACAACTTTGGTTATCACAATGAATAATGGTAGGATCCATCTCATGATCAAATAAATCTATTAGGAGCGAAGCCACACTACTTCGCAGACTGCCACACTCAATGCTATATACTCTGCTTCTGCGGTACTCAAGGCCACAAAGCTCTGTTTCCTGCGGCAATAGGAAACCATGGTAGACCCCAAGGTAAAACAACAACCGGATGTGCTCTTCCGGTCCACTGTGCTCCCTGCCCAATCTGCATCAACATATCCCTCCAAACTCATGTCTACACTTGGAGGCATATCTCAGGCCATATCCAACTGTGCCTCGTAGATATCTCAATACATGTTTCACTGCTATCCAGTGATTCTATCTCAGCTGACTTATGAATCACGAATCCCTTTGGCTGCTCGATGTGAACTCCTTCCTTAATCTCACCATTGAGAAAGGTTGTCTTTACATCCATCTGATGTAGTTTCCAACCCATAGATGTAGCTAGTGTAATGATAGTACGGATGGAAGTGTATCAGGCTACAAGAGAAAATGTCTCCTCATAATCAATTTCCTCTACCTGTGAAAATTCTCTGGCTACAAATCTCGCTTTGTACTTCTCGACACTTCCATCGACTGTATACTTGATCTTATAGATCCACTTGGAAGTCACTACAGATTTCCCTTCTGGTCTTGGAACAATATCTCACACATCATTCTTCATGATGGACTGATACTCTTCTATCATGGCATCTGGAACATTAATTGGATCAATTGGGACAATGGCTGTGTCCCTTTGAACTACTGAAGGGGAGAAGGTATTGTCTCTTCCTTTTTCTCAAATAGTTTGACTCCCTCCGAGTCAAGTGACTCCCTCTGAAGTTTGAAGGATAGACATCTTTCTTTTCCTGTTTGCTTAACCTGGAGGCATCTCATGTCTTCTCAAGTCCTCTACTGATTCTACAGTACTTTGCTGATCTCTTGTACTAGGATAATAATCAACCAAGAAAATTTGGATTCCCGTACCAGGGATAATAGTCCAAGACATGAGGGCTCCCACACTAGGGATGATACCCTTCATTATCAGAAAGCAAGCAACTACAGGTTAATCAAATAAGGAAAGCAGTACAAAACTTACCCTAGTCTACAGTTATGCTCAATCTTGTATTTGTTTTTTTTCAGAGGAAGTAATCCTCATCTCTCATGTCTTCAACTTTCTGAGGTGGGTTTGGATCCATGTCAGTAGTGGAAGCATATTGTCTTTCTCTCTTCCTGGTAGGACAATTTCTCGAAATGTGTCCATACTTGTCACATCTGAAGCACTGGATCTTTGACATGTCTTTTCTCTGATCATAATCCGAAGCTGATTAAGTCTTCTTGTTTTTGAATGTTTGCCTGAAGTTTCTTTCATTTCTTTCTCCTTTCTTTGTATCAAGTGCAAGAGCATGATTTTCATCATGAGGGGAGTCTTCCACGCCTCAAGCTATAATTCTAATTTCTTCCTGGGTACAGTTTGTCCATAGACGATCAAAAGTAGGTAGTTGTTCTCTACCACTGATACTTTGAAGAAATGGTTCCCAATGTTTTGGAAGATTATTGAGTGTGGTCAAAACAAGTTCTCTATCTGATATGATTTCTCCAATGGCACTTAGTTGATCTCTGATCTCTGACATCTTCATGAAGAAGATANACTGATACTTTGAAGAAATGGTTCCCAATGTTTTGGAAGATTATTGAGTGTGGTCAAAACAAGTTCTCTGTCTGATATGATTTCTCCAATGGCACTTAGTTGATCTCTGATCTCTGACATCTTCATGAAGAAGATATCAATGATGTCTCGTTTTGTCATCTTGATATTTTGAAGCTGGCCCTTCAATGTAAGAGCTCTGAGGGTGTTGTTCCTCTCAAACATATTCTTCAATGCTTCATACATTTCATAAGCTGTCTTCATGTTGGCAATACGAGGCAAGAGATGATCTCTTACTGAGTAGATGATTATCTTCCTTGCCTTGACGTCATCTTCCTTCCTTTCTTCCTTCTCTTCACCGATAGCCGTCTCTGGTAAACCTTTTTGTATCACCCACAATAAGTCTTCCTCTTCAAGGATGACCTGAAGTCTTGACTTCCAGGAACTAAAGTTGCTTGATCCATCAAGCCTATCTTCCACCAAGGTTTTGTTCATCATATTTTCAGATTCTTCACAAACCCTTACCAATTGGGCTAGGAAACCTAACGGCTAGGTTGTTGATGATTACAGTTGCGTGAGACATCCTCCAGGACACAGATTGATTGAGTCGACCTGAGAGAGAGCCCATGAGTTGGGTGTGTGGTTCTTATTTGAGACAGAACTAGAACGTTGTGCTGGCCTCCTCCTTGCAGAGAGTTAAAATGAACTCCAAATGATTCTCTTGTGTAACGCAGTGAGAAAGAAGATCTGCTGAGTTGGACGTGCCCATGGATGAGCACAGGTGAACGTGTGAATTCCCATGAGCTGGGTGCATCTTTATGAGACAGAGATGAAAACGATGTATTAGCCTCCTCTGAGCAGAGAGTTGAGATGATGAACTCCAAATGACTCTCCTGTGTAATGCAGTGGGAAAGAAGATCTGCTGAGTTGGACGTGCCTGTGGATGAGCATAGGTGAACGTGATCCTAGTGGCTAAGCACTAGTGAGTGTGGTTCTCCAGTGAGACGCAATGAGATAGAGATATGGACATCCCTATGGATGTGCCCCTAGTGGCTGAGCACTAGTGGGGATATGAGATCCCTTGCTATATTGTTCAAGAATCAGACTTACCTGTAACCCTAATTGTAATGTAAAGGGTACAGGTCGGTCCCACCTTAATTTAATAGATAATTAATGTAAAAGATAATTAATTTGGTAATTATTAATTGTATTGTGAGTTAGTGAGGTCGGCCCTATTGTGCGAATAGACACTTCTGTTGACAGGTTCAGTCTAATATAAGTAAAGGTAAATTCCCCATTGAGGAATCATATCTTAAGTGTGAGTTTGGAAATTTGAGCAAGTGCATCTTCTTGGGAAAAGTGCGCACCTCTCTTGGACGCTAGTCTTCTAGGGTTTGTGAGCACCCTCTTGTGTGCTAGGTTTTCTTGGTGGTGGAGGTCTTTCTCTTGAAGAATATAGCAAAGGATTGGTTAGGTTTTCTTCCCTTGTTGAGAAGGGTTTCCCAGGATACTTCTTGTGTACTTGTGTATGGTGTTTCTTCTTGTGATCTTGGTTGCTGCGACAAAATTGTTTATGGTTTAAGTAAAATGCTAAAATGGAATGAACTTCATGCGTAAACCTTGCCTATTGAAAAATCAACATGGTATCAGAGCTTAGGTCTTGAAGAACCCCTGCACAAGCACTTAAAGCTAAAGTCGTCCTCTTGCAGTTCCGTACGACCTCTAGGGTTTTTGCAGAAATCCGTATGACCCTCACTTGTTTGGCCTTTTCAATACCTTACTCGTGGACCTTGGGGCTGAAACTTGGATAAAGTTGTACGACCCTCCTCAGCGCACCTCCAAAGATCTTCAAAGTGAATTTTCGAGGATTTTGAGTTTTTAGCCCTAGGGTTTCTAGGGTTCCGAAATTTTCTGTAGAATCTTGATCTTAGGGTTTCTTCAACTTCTTGAAGAAACGTTTCAACTCAATAAGCATTCCTGTGACACTCTCAAAGTTTATTGTTGGTAGTTATAATCCCAACAAAACCTAAGGTTACTAGTCCAACCCAACCATTAAGTTTTCCAAGTCTAGTTGGCAAAAGATTGTGAAGAAATCCGAAAAAATGAAGAACAAAACTTTAGTAGAAGATAGGCTTGATGGAACAAGCAACTCAACTCTTGGAAGTCAAGCCTTTAGGTCACCCTTGAAGAAGATGACCTTTTGAAAGTGGTAACAAAAACTTTACCAGATACAACTACCGATGAAGAGAAGGAAATAAGAAGGGAAGAAGATGTCAAGGCAAGAAAAATAATCATCTACTCAGTAAGAGATCATCTCTTGCCTTGTATTGCAAACCTGAAGACATCTTATGAAATGTATGAAGCACTAAAAGATATGTTTGAAAGTGACAACACCCTTAGAGCTCTTACATTAAAGGGCCAGCTTCAAAGTACCAAGATGACAAAAGGTGATACAGTTGCTACCTTCTTTATGAAGATATCAGAGATCNAAGAGAAGGAAATAAGAAGGGAAGAAGATGTCAAGGCAAGAAAAATAATCATCTACTCAGTAAGAGATCATCTCTTGCCTTGTATTGCAAACCTGAAGACATCTTATGAAATGTATGAAGCACTAAAAGATATGTTTGAAAGTGACAACACCCTTAGAGCTCTTACCTTAAAGGGCCAGCTTCAAAGTACCAAGATGACAAAAGGTGATACAGTTGCTACCTTCTTTATGAAGATATCAGAGATCAAAGAACAACTAGGAGCCATTGGAGAAATCATGTCCGACAGAGAACTTGTCTTATCTACTCTCAACAATCTTCCAAAACATTGGGAGCCTTTTCTTCAAAGCATCAGTGGAAGAGAAAAGTTACCAACCTTTGATCGTCTGTGGACAGACTGTACTCAAGAAGAACTTAGACTTAGAAATAGAGGAGTGGAGGACTCCCCTGGTGAAAATCATGCTCTTGCACTTCATACAAAGAAAGGAGGAAGATTCAAAAGAAACTTAAGACAAACGTTCAGAGATGAGAAGTCTCCATCAACCTCAGGTCATAATCAGAGAAGAGATGTTTCAAAGATTCAGTGCCTCTGATGTGACAAATATGGGCACTATGCAAGAAATTGTCCAACCATGAAGAAAGGAAGACAATATGCTTTCACCGCTGACATTGATCCAGACCCACCCCAAAAGAATGAAGATAAGAGAGAGGAGAAGTACTTCCTCTAAAACAAACACAAAATTGAACATGACTACAAACCCAGGTAAATTGTTTGATCATTAATTTTATAGCTGATTGCATTTTATTTAGTGTTTGCATGTCATTTTCTGCCTATACTAATGACTTTTCCTCGCTGGTTTTAGGCAGGTCCATCTTAGTACAAGGGAGCCATTAAAGTATGCATATTCTATGCTATCCTGACCCCTTAATGGTCATATCTGAAACTACACTAGGCTTATCCCTAAACTTTTCAAACTTATATAGACTGAGAGGCTTGGTGAAGATGTCTGCAGTTTGCTCCTGAGTTGCACAATATTGCAGTTGTATTTATTCATTATCCACAAGCTGCAGAAAATAGTGGCAATTGATCTCCACATGCTTCGTCTCCTCATGAAACATATTTTTGTTATGAATTTATATGTTTAAGGGATTATATTGGGTAAATAATTCAGGGCAAGCAAGAAATGATGAGACATGATTTTGGTCATACATGGTTCTGTAATATATTTTATTGTGGGTGTTGCTTGTTAGTTCTACATTTTAAATTGAAATATTGTGTCAAAACTGGAGCAAAGTTCCAACTTTATATTCTATTTCTTATTGACATACTTTTTGCTTTTGCCTTATATTTGTAGGTAATAGATGTTTCTTGAGGCTTTTATACAATCTAATGTACTTGTTCATTGCATCTTTCTTGGTAGTTATTTATTCATTTAAGACTGGACTATGAGTCTATCTATATAATTACGCAGGATGGAAAAGTGTTTTAAATCACGTGGTTGACTTTTAATAGGATGTTCTTGATATTCACATTTTGTCTAGCTTGAACAACTTATGGATGCATTTCAATGGTTGCATCTTGAATAAGTTCTTGCAAACACCGAGGGTGTTCCATGTGTTGATAGAATTATAACAGAATAGATGCTGAAACCTTTCTTTCAAGCACTTATTTGTCGCTTCTTGTTCCTTTTGTTGCTACATTTGATTTATCTGAAATCAACGGAAATGGAGTTTGATGTTTTCATCACAGGCTGCCATGGAGCATAGGGCACAAGTGATCTTGTATACCCTACTCATGTCTGACAGGTACAAACATGATTAGGCTTAGATTATAAAATTTATTGTCCTTGTCTCAAGGAGTGATTTTTCGTTCCATAGTTTTCAATACTAAACATATATGTGGTAAAAGCAGCATGACTTTAGAAAGCATAACAATGTACCTTGCAGAGTAAATTTATAGTATATATATGCAGAAAATTTGCAATAAATTTATTTTTTGTGGCAGGTATTTGCAAGATGTTGGTTCGGGCCTTATTTATTATCTACATACAAATCAAACGCAGGTGTGCTTTGCTACTTTTCCATTCAAATATTGATATTGCCACTGGTGTTTAATTGAAGCAATATGAGGTGCATTTTCGAAAAATGATATTGACAAAGCTGTTACAAATCAGATAGGCTAACCAGAACAGTTTTGGTCATGGTCATGCAGAACTGTGGTGCAAATTGCAATAAAACTGGATTTGAAATTATTCTTTTCTTCTGCAATAGAGGCCTAGCTAGCCTCGGCAGTATCTCATGATAAATCTTTAGTGATTAATAAGTGCCATTTATCCATACAAGTCTTCAGATATTTCTATACATGTTTTGAGACAATATATTATAATTTTCAATTGTGCTATCTAGAGTCCATATAGATGCACAAAATTCAATGGTGTAAGAGAATGTTCCTTTTTCTCTCACTCCAAGTGATTTCTCAAATATTAGGACTCCTGTACTATCTGGCTACAGATATTTATCTCTCTACTGGAACAGTACTCTTACTATATTTTTATTGTTCTGATAGTGTAGCACTGTCATTGTAACAATATGTTTTAACGCAGAACTTCACATTTGCTTAGGGAATTGCAGTTCAGCATGCAGACCTTGTAGGTCTTATAATGCAGCGGAATGAGCATGCAACAAATTTGTTAACAGCATCATCAACTCAAATGTTGCCTCCAATGCTAAAGGTTCAGGTTTTTTAGTATTATTGAGAACAAGTCTTTTAAGCAACCTATAAACTAATTGGAGGCTTGTTACAAAGAGGAACTGATTGTGTAGCAACTCTGATTTTGCAGAGCTATAGCGTTTGCCAAGGTTGTCGGCATCTGGAAATATGCACTGTTTACCACAAGGTATATAAAATCCTCTCTGCACGTTCTGATTTTCTATGACATGTTATATGGTTGGTAGAAATAAATGTTGCATAATATTTGGATATTGCTTGGCAGCTTCCAAACACCATTTGTATTCTTGTGTTCTATTTTAAATTCAAAAACTTCTCTGGTAAATCTTGAAATTGATAGGAAGAGTTATTGGTAAACCAGTACTGCTGCATTTCAACACTAGTTACTGCAGATTGAAGCTTCATAGAAGCTGTGATTCTTGATTTTCAGTATACATTTGAAGTCGATGGACTATATATATATTACTATTTTATTCCTTTATTTCTTCACTAAAAGTTCAAATTTCTTAGTTTAGATGACAAAGGGCACTCAGTATGGCATTGCTGATTGCTCCTAGAGTAGCGAGGTGCATCTACAGCCCAGTTAGATGTGTCACATCTGTAACATTAATAAACTAAATTGAAAAAAAATGAAGTCTGTAAAAAAAAAGAAAAAAAAAAAAACTAGACGATCATAGTAATAAAAAACTAAAAATGGACCATAATAATTATAAAACTCTAGATTAAAATAAACCTTCATAGGTCCATCTTATTCTCCAATCTTTTAAGCACTGAGATATTTATGTCTCTATTTCTTTTGATCCTTTAGCTCTAGGGTTAAGATGGATCTATGCTGGTTAGATATCAGTCAGTTGTAGAGAGAGCATTCTTAATAGTGATTTGAGACATGAAAAACTGAAGTCCAACTATTATATAGATCCTGTATGTCTTCAAACTAGATAAGAAAACTGTAGGAAAGGGATCATTGTTGGCCATAAGGAACTTGGTACCTTTCTCCAACCCAACTTTGACTTGTGCTGCCTTGCTATATAATTGCACGCATTGCTATCAAATATACTAGAATAACTGTTTTGTTATATACCATGCTAATAATATAATACATAATTCAGATCTTAATATTAAGCTCAATCAGCTATATCCATTAAATGTTGCGTGGAGATACATTAATTTTATTTTGAAATGAAACTATTTGAAATCTGCAGGCTCAAGAGTGGGGCAATGCTGAAAGTAGTGGTCTTGGCGATTTGTTCAATTCTTATGTTAGTCATCTTAGTAATGCCTACTCTGATTTCCTTCGACATTGGGACCAGCTGATTGACTTGGAAGCTCGGGATTCACAGGCTCGTAATTGTTTTCTGATTTATGGCATTTTGTGTTTAATTAATCATTGGTCTGTGCATTTGCAATGGTACTAAGGATCTTTTTATATCACTTGACCTGCAGAAAGCTTGCAGTGAAATATGGAGAAAGCCTAGTTTGCGCCGTGAGGAAGAAGGAGGTTGCCTTTCCTCCATGGTTCTTGATATTTCATACAGCTACCCTGGACAGAAGCTTCAAAAAACTAGTGAATACATTTATTGTTTTCGCCGGCAGGATTCCTTCAATCGTAAGCAAACCTATCCAGAAATGCAGAAGGATGTTTCTACAAAGACTATGCCCAGTTCACCTTCAGTCAATCTGCTTGAGCAACCATTTAAATGCGGTGATCATGTGGTATGCCAACTATTTTTTGTTCTTCAGTTCTTTCTGCCTAGATTGTCACATTTTCCCAATGCTACAACATTTAATTTTGTGTGTGAGACATTATTACTTGATCTGTAGTATTTAGCAGTTAGTGACATTCATGCGGTGCAATTGCTCTTCTCACAGAGATGCCCTATCATGGATTCAAAGTTCCACTTGCTACACTTGGATTCAAAGCTCCAACTTTTGGCAGTAGATTCAAGTTATCCTCATATATCATTATAAACAAGTCACCACCTTTGTTGACATCATGTTTTGGGAGCTAAGGCTTTTAAAATACCAATACTTTTGCTATATCACCATAATTTACATAAGTCAGATCATTGTCAATATCTACATTGATTCCAGTAGAACTTATTAACCAGTGGAGATTTTTTGTAATTAGTTTCACTCTCTTGCCTAGTATTCTTGTTATTGTAAAAGCCTATGTGATTAGTTGGGGTGGATGACATTGTTAGTATATCCTGTACTGCTATGAGAAAATATGACTTTGAAGAGGGGTTTACTATTATATAGATTACGGGTTACAAATCTCTTACTATAGAAAACCAAGGACCAAGAGATTAAATGCATGCGTGATTGCTTTATTGTTAAGTATGATTCTGTTAGTGTTTAGTTTGCTTGATCTCACTTTGTTAGCAAAGTAGACACAGAATATGATGAAAGAGAATGACATGAGAAGTTCATTAGCTGGCATTATACGCGCAATAATTTAAAAATCATATGAGCCAATTCTGCAGGCTATTGGACTAATTTAGCTAATGTCAGAACCTCAAATCATATTGATATCAGCTACATTTTAGGGGGATGGTATAGGAACAACATCCAGAAGACACTTTCAGATTTTCAACCTCCACTCTTCAAGAATATGTGCTGGGACAAACCCAGACAACTACAAGGAGGAAGTAGATTCCCATATACAGAGGCCACTCACTTTGACAAGCCATGTGGGATTATCAATTCATGTTTTTTTTTTTGAAAAAATACGTCTTATATTTACATAAGATATTTCCAATCAGAAATGTAAAAAGTGGAAGCGTATATACAATGGACTTCATAACCTCTTCCTAAGAGCTACTAAAGCAGAAATAAAGGAAGAGTATTTGGTGTGATCCAAAGATTGGGCATCTTTGATCAACAAAAGTCTTTTTGCCAAAATCTGGCGACGAACCTCATCCTTCCAAATCGAACTGAAAGTAGAGAAATAGCTAAAGCACCTGCTTGAAAACAGATTTACAGCTAACTTTCCATAAAACAAATAACATCACTATCCACAAGCAATGCCAAAGGCTAGAAAAAGCATTAGGAACAAGAGCATGACCATCGCCAAATAGAGCAGCTTGCTAATGCAGTCTGCCTTGAAGAAGTGTTGGATGATGATCCTCAAACCAACTCCAACAACACTTGGCAAGCCAACATTCCCAAAAGATATGCCTAACGGTGTCTAGGAATTCACAAACATGACATAGGCCATCCGATATACCAGTCTTGGCCAACCTAGCCTTAGAGGGAATCCCTTGGTAAATGACAAGCCAAGAAAACACCCTTAGCTGGTAAGAAAGCCATTTAGTCCATACATTGTGTAGACACCTCACTCAACGCTCCTTTGGGTGCTTAGATATCCAATGAGTATTAAGAGATGGGTAAAGAGAACGCCTTGAATGAAGAATTGAGTGCAAATGGAAGGACTCATATTGTTGCAATAGACGACCAAAACTCCACCCTTACTCCCTCCAAAAGGGCCTCGACATACCAATGTTCAACTTAAACAACTCGGACTTCGGAATAAGGGCACACAACTCCATGATCAAGAGATGATCAATGGTAAGAATTTCATACTCCCGAGCAAGAGGCCACCACTCCTTCCAGGAGTGTGCACTAGGATCCCATAAATCTTGCCAGAAGAAGATGCCCATCCTCCTCTGTCTGCGTGTCTAAAAGCACGACACCTTCACAATACAAACCCCTTGCTCCCTCCAACTCCAAATCGGTTGTGGTGAACCAAGCTGGTTCATACACGAAATGTCCAAAATATTTGGAAAAATATAAAGAAATCCATTTGGATCAAATAATATATTGAATAAAAATATGTGAGATGATAGAATTTGATATGTTTACAAATGAGGGCTCCATATAAATACCTATACGGGGGTTCCTTTTCACTAAGAGACATGTCCTTTCATTAAGGTGTCTCTTCATTAAAATGTGTCTTTTCATTATTAATTAATTATTTATATTTATATTATGTATTTATGTTTATTACAATGCCTTCCACTTTAGAAATGCTTTGTCCTCAAACCAGATGTCAATTTTCACATACAACCTTATGTGACTAATTTTTAAATCTGAAAATTACTTCCTAGTGATGCAACAATAAACCCTAGTTGTTATCACTGAACAATTTTACACTGAAAATTATTGACTAAAATTATATGCAACAGAAACAACAAGATCAGAGATGAATCATCAATACACATGAGACACAAATTTTCTATTCTGTAACTTTTGTCAATTTCAAAAATTTTGATGGCAAAACCAGCCCTCGCAGCCAATACAAAGTCACTAAAATCTGAGGACAACCTTGTCCAACAATAACTAGAAAAATCAACAAATCAAATCTCAGCGAATCCCTGGAAATTTCTTCTGCACACAAATTTGTTGCAGACCTCTTATACAACCTGTTGACGTCAGCCATACAACTATTGACGTCAGTCTGTATGGACCTACTCCTGCCCAGAAACCATGTACAGATGTACATGACTGTTCCCACTGCAACCTGCACATGTACGCGACTGTTCCCACTGCAATTCACGTACATGTACGAAACTTTTACGGACACTTTCGTACAATTCCCTCCACTTGTACGGTTTCTTCCCTCTACAATTTCCTCTCTCACCCACATGTGCGGTGTGCTTTCCCTGTCAAGAACATAAAATAGAGTCCTCAACCCTAGTCCAGATTTGCCATAGTTGTAGAAATTTCCTAGCTGAAATCGCGAAGCTGCTTGACACAAGTGCAGACTCACCTATGCTAACTGCATCACGTCACACCAATGATCAAATGTCACAATGCCCTCTCTCCTTTATATACAAGTCCATTGAGTGAGTTTAGACACCCCTTCTAAACTCAACAATTAATTAGAATATTTTAATCCTCTTTGTGGGTGTGACACCCCATCACAAGCCCACAAAGACCATCAACTTTCCCATGAGTGTAATTTTCCCAAGCCAAATTTTTTTCTTGGAACACTAATTGCTCGCTATCTGTTATGTTTGCTTATGTGTTTACAGGTTTACTCATGGAGTTGCATATTAGGGTGTATGTGATGTTGATTAAGCAATGGAACAATAGATCTAAAGCATATAATATAAACAAGACAAAATGCAATAAAGAACACCAATATAGGACCAATAATATCATATCTGACCTTTATTTAGATAGTAGATAGATGCTTGAACAAGAGATCTGCAGATCTGGAAGAAAACCCCAATAATATCAAAGATGGGTTGCTAATCGATACAATAATAGTCAATACAATGATAATAGCCTCCCAAAGGCTCTCTGAAGAGAAGATCCAAGTCTCCAAAGGCCAATAGCTGTAAGAGAAGACTGATGAGACGAGATCCTGATCCAATATGATGCAAAACCCCTCCAACTGGCTGAGTTGCGCACTGCACTGGCTGCTGGTGAATCCCTAAGTTTGGGCCATCCTCTTCCTGTGCTCCAAATGCTCCAAAACCTTCCCGGAATGTAGACCGGGCTACTAGAACCCCCCTGACAAAGTTTCAAGCTGAGGGATGAAGTTCTTCCCCTCCAACTTAGCAAACCCTCAACTGGTTTGTGCCCCCATGGTTGACTGAATCACCTCGATTTCGGCCTCACCTCTAGAAGCCTCCAATTGCTACCAAAATCTCCGGAATGATAGATTGGGCCAATACAAGCTAGCTGGTGAAATCTCAAGATGACCTATGAAGATCCGGGCCACCAAATAAAGGAAACCTCTTCTTGCAGTGCGCCCCTCTCTCCTCCAATTCATGCCAAGCTCCAGGAAATAATATGCTGGGATAACCTCCTCCGAAATAGACTAGAAATGATGACTGGGACCTTACAAAGAAAACCCAGATGTTCCTTTGCTAAGAAGCTCCCTCCTTTCCTCAGATCGAATTGAACTTCTCAATGCGGTGCACACCCCTAGGCTGTGCACTAGCTTGCCAGAGCTAATAGATCTGACCCCTGCAACACTGTAGAATGGTGTGGGCGGATTATTTCACCTCCGGGACCAAGCTTGGATCAAGGAAGGTGGGATCTTTCACCACCGAGTTGATCTCTAGGGTTTTAGACTCAAAACCCTCAAAACTGCTTGTGCTCAAGAGCTCCAATGCAAAACATGATAATAATCTAGAATGCCTTAGAAGTGCGCCCTTCCTTTCTTTTATAGCTCCGGTCTATTCATCTGTTGAGTTAGTTAACCCTTAGGGTTAACTCTTAGCTTAACTCACCTTTTCTTTTCTTTCGTTGAGTTACCCTTTTTCACACAAAGTCAACTCAGCAATAGAATGTTGTGTTTAGGAAGTGTTTCCTGGTTGACTTTGTTCTCATGAAGCATGAGACTATTGTCTAGTGGGGATGGCTGGACTACTGAGTCTCTTCGGACCTCTTCATCAAGAGGTGGGGGACATTACAATGAGGCCCTAGCTTCATTCCAAGACCGATTTCATTGAAATCGAAAGCTAATCTGGTGCCAACGAAGATTCCCACATACTTGACACCTTGGCCTCTTGTGGGAATACCTCCGGAAGCTACAATATCACCAACAACAAATTTATGGAAATGCTTTACGTCTTTGCTCCGACCTGTAATGTCTTCACATGATTCTTCGTTCTTGATACTGTCATAGTTGATGATACGAGGTAGTATGAACTTCTAATTGTTGAGTAGAATTGTCAAATTGTAAAAGAATCCGACGATCCTAATTTGATCCTTTGTGGAATATTATGATTATAGAATTCCCAAGATGAATGGTTGTTATGGAATTCAATTGCATCAACAACAATATTCTTTGGAAGATAGGTCAATTGTATTCGTTCTGAGATGTTGATAAAATGACTTGTTAATGTACTTGCTTTTGTGATTAGGATGTCAATAAGGCGTCTTTGTAGCATGACTTTCCCTTATCTTGCTTGCAGCATTTTCTTGGTTTATTTTTGGTATTATATCTTCTTCATGCACTGGTATTGCTTTGTTAATTGTCGGATTTCTATTAGTAAGTACATTTGGAATGTCCCTCATTTATACTTCGACATTTGAATATGTGTTTACTACAATTGGATTGTTATCTTCTTCAGTTGTAATGTTGATTGGGTTTGTATTTGTTCCTTTTTCCTCAACTTGGATTTTTACATCTGAAAATATTGATGCTTCCTTTTTGATAAGTTGTTCTAACTTGTTTCCCAGTGACTTCTTATCATTCTTAAACATCTTAATTTGTGTAAGTAGGTTTTGATTATGATTCTTTAGGCGCGAAAGTTCTTTATTTCTTGATTTGTTGACTTTATTTTTAATGCCTTGATTCTGAACTTTCCCATATTTTAACTTCTTGATTTGTTCCAGCAACCCTTGATTAAGGTTYCGTAAGTGAGAATTTTCTTCATCTTTTTTTGATAATTTCTTTTCGAGATCTTGATTTTCTTGTTCCAACTTTTGAACTCRTTGTTTTGTATCCTTTGACTTTTTGATATGTGTAAGCAGTTTTTGATTGTGATCTTTTAAGCGAGAAATTTATTCATTTTTTGCTAATAATTCCCCATCTTTTTCTAATAATTCATCACCAAACATATTCTTGATAACTTTATATTTTTGTTGTTGTTTCGTTAATTCGTCTTCTAACTTTTTAATTCATGATTGTGTTTGTGTGTCACCTTGAAATTCGATTGGAGTAAAAAGGCCACTAGGAGACATTTTGAGAGGGCCGATCCATCTTTTGGTTGAGCTGTGAGACTTAAAAGGAGGTCGTGGCATCATTTAGGTTTTGGTTTGTTATCCTCTATTTTTCATTGATGTAATGCAACTGCCTTAGCAAACCATTAGGGACTTGTTGTGTTTTGGATTCCGTTCATAAATAAAATGCCATGGTGACCTTTCCATTTCATGTGTACTGG
>JASDQU010587871.1:20310-37707 GCA_032191745.1 Picea mariana | reverse complement strand
GGTAGTAACCTCACATTGAGTTGGTGCTCAATTATCGATGATGTACAGAACTTAAAAGATTGACTATCATTTTGAAGAAGAAGAGGTTTTCTCCCTTTATGGGTTTCCTCATGAAAATCTGTCTCTGTGTATATCTTATGTGTGAGTGATGCTCATTATTTATGTTGTCCATAAGTAGTATAATATTGATGGTCACTTGGAGAAAGATTAAAAATGGTTTTAATTGTTAAAATTGTTTAAGCACAGTAACAACTGATTCACCCCCCCCCTTATTATTCTCACCTTGTTGCAATTATGGCTGCAATAAGGTAATTTTTTTTGTTTCTGTATAATATGACATTTAAAAAAAAAACAAGCACACAAATCAAGTAGCATGTGAAGCTTTTGCAAAGGCCTCAATGTGTGAAAGCATGATACAAAAAACTGGTTCATGTCAAGCAACACAGATCAAGTAGCATGTGCAGCTAACTTATTATTTGCAATGGCCTCAATGAGTGAAAGCATGATACAAAAACCTGGTTCGTAGACATGGCGCGGGATCACCATTTCAATATTTTTCCATAGTATAAAGTTACACAAAGTATCTAAATATGATACATTACGGGAAAATAATTTTACATATGCGGCATAAGAAAATGAATAAGCACTCAGACATGTGATTGATTTGCACATCTCTTCAACCATGGTGATGATAATGCTTCCTTGGGCAGATGCAAAATACCATTATCTTCCTCTACCTGCTCAATCAGAAGTCTCAAGAGTGGTGTCATTGATAGGGTCTTTTGAGATCCAATCATTATCAATTTTTTCTGCACCCAAGCCATCCATAAATCAGTTAGTCTTGTTCCAAACATAACATGAAGAATGCTTTAATATTTCCAAGTACACTACCTTTGCGCGAGTTATTGCTACATTGATACGGTGCCAATCAGCCAACAATGATGATCCCGAGCTTTTGGATTGATTGTTCGATCTCACAAATGAAACCAATATACAGTCCTTGTCCCTTCCCTAGTCATTTAGCAATGTCCATATATAAACAGCAAACATCATTAGCACCTGCCTTGGTTTCTCAAGGTACCAAACACAGTCCTGGTATTCGGATGATGAGTTTGTGAACCAACCTGATATTTATCTATGGTGTGCACTTCCAAAGATGGTAAGCATGCTTCTGTTGTAAATCTTCTAATAAGGTCCACTTGTGAATTGTAAGGACTAATTACACCAATGTCATTCACACTCACACCTCCATTCAGAAGTTCTCCAATAATCTGGATACACATTATAGATTTACTAAAATTGAATATATAGTTGGCAACATCATGTTGTATGATAATGCCCAAGTTGAACCAATAATTGCAACTTTTAAGTTAAGGAAATATACCTTCAGAAGAATAGAAGCCTCTATAGGATTGTTTATGGCATTACGCACTTTTGTTTCTTGGGCAGGTAATATATCTGTCATAGGATAGAGACAGGCTTAGACTTTACCATATTAGCAGCTGACTACAAAAGCCACTACTGCATGGAAAAAGGCATACCTGTATTAATAAACAACACTGACTTCTTCGGATCCAAAGCCTGCAAAATAATAAGTCTTGATCTTAGTTGAATGCCAAAACATAGCGAAGTAGCTAAAGATTTCTCCAATCTCAATCTATATTGCTATAGGGAAAGCCAAACTATTGAAAGTAATTTCAAATCAAGATGGCAGTTTGAACAATCATGTATGTCGTTCTCCCAGACAATTAAACTAACAAGTACACGCATTCCACTAATGCTTTTACCTCTCGAAGCCAAGGAATATTTAGATTGGACACTCCTGTAACCTGAAGTTGAGCATCTGCTACTGCAGATGATCCACATCGTAATCTGTTACCATATATTAACGCATTGGAGAGCTTCATCACACCAGCACACATACGGTACTGCCGCAGATAAAATTAGTCAGATCTCTGATTGGTTTGGAACAAACTGGAATTCTAAAACGAAAAGTGTTGGAATTGTAAAATTAATCATTACAAAAATAAAGGAAAGTTATAGAAAAGAGCATAATACCTGGCATTGCAAAGCAGAAACAGCTTGAGGGTGAGCTTCAGAAAGCCTGCGAAATAAACTGATGCTCATTCCATTCTCTCTTGCTTCTGCACTCTAAAAATCCACGTCTATGAATCATTAGATTACAAACTTTATGGTCACAGGTTAAGCAAGAATGAACCACTAATATATTTCTAACATACCCGAACCAATGGTGGAAGCTGGTAATGATCACCTACAAGCACAAACGTGCGTGCATACATTATGGGCCCCAAGCATACCTGCAAACAAATAATGATGTGTAAGGAAGAAAAAATACGAAGATTTTTTGTAGTTTTGCTTCCTTTCTGTGTTCAATTTTAACAATCAAACGTTCCTTTGATGAGGCTGGAAAATGGATCGGAATCACCAGATATGCCGTTTTGGGTGTCGTTTGTCATATTTGCATTAGTGATTGAATCAGTTGCCTCTTCTATGGAGATTACCTTCCGACGATTCACCCAACTATCAGATATAATTTACTGCATTACTATCTAGTATCATGCAAAAAGGGGGATAAACTGGCTAAAAGTTAATTAGATGGTCATATAGTGTTATAGAAGGAACATCGTTAAAAAGAAAAGCCTCAGAAATCTCAATAATCCCAATTAATACTTGCATGATAAAATACACAACATTAACAGTGTTTCTTCGATGGTATGGAGTTTTCTCTGCGATTAGATACACGGAGATATCCGTGATTATGCGACGTTTCAAGCCGACACAACCGAGGCTCATAAGGACAAAAACGATTTCCAGGTTTATAAGGGTGTTTACACAGAGATATTATGCAACGTTTCGAGCCTACACAACTGAGGCTCATCTTCAGGACAAAGACTATTGCCAAGTTTATAAGGGTTGCTTGGATGAAAAAACAAAAACTGCTCAACTCTGCCAAGCTCTCCGGTAGCCGTGGATGTCCAAATTTTATGCTCATATTTTATCAGTTTTGTCTTCCATCACATAAATCTTCACAAAATCACAATTTTTTTGTTGTTGTTTTTAAATAGAAATCTTCACAAAATCACAATTTTTTTGTTGTTGTTTTTAAATAGAATTTTTGAATGCAAAAATAATTTAATCTGCTGAAAAAAAAACTAAAAAAAAACACTAGAATAATTATACAAAATTAAACACTCAACTACAGATCCAACAATTTCTAACTAAATTTCAGAAAAAATTAATCATAAAATAAAATAAAAAAATAAAAAATTAAACATAAAATAAAAAAAAACTCAGCACAGACTTACGGCCAACTTATCTACAAATGATATGCACAGCCAACTAACAAAGAATATGACACGTCATTCCCACGGATCGTAGACCAAAAAGACCAAGTACGAACCAATAATTAGGATGCTATACGTATTAATATGTATCTGCATGTAATAATATATATTGTTATATATGAATAGCATAGTACCTACGAATTAGATACTTTAAATTATATATTTTAATAAATATAACAAACCAGCTATCTTAATAAATTTAAATCAATACCTATATATATCATTATATATATGCATTGATATATCCAAATATATTAACATATATTGTCATATGTTCACCAAAATATATAATCGAATATGTACTCTATAGTATATAGATCAACAAGATAAACACTATAGAAATATATTAACACTTATATAGCTATAAAAAAATGCAACTTTAATAATTCATCTTTATCCATGGATGAATATGAACTAGGAAAACAACCAAGAAAAAGGGGAGGCGGCCAAGGGGAGTGATAGTAATATTAAGTCTTATTGATGATGGAAAGCCAGGTTCTTCTTAGTACAAGACCATCATCCCTGTTGAGGCAGTTTAGGATCTTCACTATTTCTATTGTCTCTCTAGTCCTTTTGGACCAGCTATCCATCTTGGCAATAGCCTTCGCTTCTTTAATCTTAATTGGATGCTTTGTTTTATGCAAGTGTTCAGCCAGGGAAAATCACCTTGTTCTGTTATGGATAATGTAAGATTCGTGTTCCTTAATTCTAGTATTAATGGATCTCCCTGTTTCTCCTATGTACGTTTTCCCACAAGTGCAAGGGGTCAACCCCCTTATACGAACAAGCATTGATCAGATCTTTCACAGAACTAAGCAGCTTTCTCAGGTTGTTAGGTGGAAAGAATACCGTTTTGATGTTATTTTTCTTAAGAAACCTTGCTATTCTATCTGTGGCACCTTGTATGTATGGTATGAACACCTTATACGCTTTTCATTGTTGTCATCAGAGCTACGAGTCTTACCTTGTTCCTGTCTCTCGATTTTCATGAAAGCTATATCAATCTGTGATTCTGTATAACCATTTCTTCTGAACACTTTGCGCAGATGCTCTTTTTCCAGTTGAAGATGATCCTTGTCAGAGATCCTTATTGCCCTTGTGATAAGCATATTGAGCACACCCGTTTTCTAGCTGGAGTGGTGATGTGAACTCACATGTAAGCACGGATATGTATGTGTTTTCTGAAGATTTTTGAGGTTCCGATAGGCTGCCCAACAGGCCTGTCATCTGACCTCTTGCTGGGCACTAAGATCAAGGGTTTCAAATCTGATTTCTCACTGTTTTAGAACAGCCAACAGATATGACATTTCTGCCCACTAAATCTACCCCTTAGGATATGATTTGCTGCCCCTTTGTAGATGTTTTAAGGATTTAATTAGGAGGTTTTTGCTGTACAAATTAATATACATAAAACTCCACAAAAGCAGTAAATACCCTCTAGGATCTTTAACACCTATAGCTGATAAGTAAATAAGCAAACCATGACAAATGTACACAAGTGTTTCTGGTCAACATGACCTTGGAAAAACCCCCATGGGGAAAACCAGTAAGAGAGTAGATGTATTATGGAGATCTCAAGCAAATGCTACAACAAAGGAAATATACAAGGGAACTTGATACATGTCCAGGCTCCTCACAAGCTAAGCAATGGAGTTCCTTGCTCCTTGAAGAATGCGCCCCTCATATACTTGAAGTGCATGATAGATGTCTTGCACCCCCCTCTTGGAGATCACTGAAGCTCATGGCTGAATGCTGCAATAGGTGCGCCACTATCACTTGGTGCACCCTCTCTCTTGCCTCAACCTTTTCTTGTGCCCTTGTCTAGCATATGCGCCCCAACGCCTCTCACAATGGTGCACCCTCTTGCCTGCTATAGTGCGCCCCTAGCCTCTCACCATGATGCACCCTCTCAAGATTGCTTGCTCTTCAACAATGGTGCACCCCTCTCTTTGGTACGCCCCCTTCTCCTCTCTTCACATTCACCCAAATCACTCAAGTGAACAATGAATCTCAATTTTGCCCCTTTGCCTCCTTTAGCCTAATCCTTAGGCTAACATAGGAAACCAATGGCCCAGATTAGATCTAAGCCAATCTCCAAAATGAATGGGATGAGATTAGATCTCATTTTTCACTCAAGTTTCCATAGTTTACCTTTTTCCTCATTAATGACTTTATAACTTCAAGTACTTTGTCTTCAACCCAGGGACATACAATACATCCCCGAACACCAAGGGTGACATCAACTCCCTCTGAAAGGATATTGTGCCATGCCCAGCCGCTCTAACTATGGTGTCGTCTCAAAGCACTATCTCCAACCTGATCTTTAGATCTCTGAGATCAGTGAAGTGCTCTCTAACATCTGACATGTGACTCGATGCTCCACTGTCAATGTACTAGATGTTGGATGGTGACTCAACTATCAAACAACAAACTATCAAGGAACACTCCCTCTCAAACTGAGAGGCAAACTAATCCTCCTATGTTGTTGCTGCAGTACCACCTTGCTTCTTCTTCTTCCTGTTGGGACACTGTCCAACATAGTGCCCCAACTGGTTACAAGCAAAGCATTTCACTTTGCTCATATCCTTATGTTGCTCACCTCCTTTCTGATGTTGTTGCTTGGCCCCACCCTTGAGCCCCTACTTGGTCTTCTTCTTTCCCTTTGCCAAAAGAGCAAGATCACCCTCATCACCATCCCCACCCTGTTGTTGACTAGAATATTCAGAGCAAACTCTAAGCTCCTCTTGCACAAAGTCATCCCAGAGCCTCTCCCAACTGGGCATATGCTCTCTCGCCACAATGCCTCGTACAAAACTCTCCCAATTTGAAATACACAAGGGTTTCTTAATGAACAACTTCACTCTAAATCCATAATAAAATATATAATAATAATTGATTGTAAAAATGATGATATTACAAAGATAGTCCCTGCATATATATGCCCTTTATGGTTTTTATGAAGAGTCGTGACTTTTAGTCATGACCTTTTATTACATTAATGTTTTATTTTACTTTATTTATTATTTTAATGTCTTTATATTACATTATTTATTTATTGTAACATTGCCCTTCCCTTAAATTTTGCTTTGTCCTCAAAGCAATGGTAAAGAAGGATGTAATTGGCAAAAGTGCTCTGACTCCCATGCCGCGTCTTCTTCCAGTAGATTTTTCCATTTAATCAGATACTCCTTGATTACTCGAGAACGTAATCTCTTTTCCCGAGTGGAGATAATGGCTTCGGGCTCTAAAATGATTCTTCCTTCCTCATCCAACATAGGAAGCATAGTTTGCGCCTTTTGATGTTGCCCCAAGACTCTCTTTAGACATGATACATGAAAAATATTGTGGATACGACTTTTATCAGGGAAATCCAACTGGTAAGCTACGTGATTGATTTTTCTATTTATTTAATATGGTCCATAAAATTTTGGAGCCAACTTATTCTTCTCATGTTGTTTAAGGGATAATTGTTTGTAAGGTTGAAGTCTCACAAATACCCATTCTCCTACTTCGAACTCTCTTTTTGTTTGGTTTTGATCACCTTGTTGCTTCATTCGATTCCTTGCAACTATTAAGTTTTCTTTGAGTAATTGAACAATTTTCTTACTTTCGTCTAAATGGTCTTTTACTGACGCAACTTTTATGTGGCTAGTGGCCAACTCCTTCCAAGATGGAGGTCCATCACCATAAAGAGCTTGGAATGGTGTCATTTTAGTTGATGTGTGATAAATGGAATTATACCACCACTCAGCAAGGTGCAACCATTGAAACCATTTATTTTGTTTATCGAAGATAAAACAACGAAGATAAGTTTCTAAACATTTATTGACAACTTTTGTTTGACCATCTGTTTGAGGGTGGTAAGCTGAGCTCATATTAAGAGAGGTTTTGATCTGTTTGCAAAATTCTCTCCAAAAATTCCCTTTAAATTTGGCATCTCTATCGCTGATGATAACCTTAGGGAACCCATGTAGTTTGTAAATATTTTTACAGAATATTTCAGCCATTTGTTTTGTTGAATCTATTTTCCTTACTCCAATAAAGTGTGCATACTTGGATAGTTTGTCTACTACTACTAATATTATATCTTTTCCGTCGGATATGGGTAGTCCTTCAATGAAATCCCTTGAAATTTCTTCCTATTTTTCGTTGGGAATATGTAACTAACCCAGGGGTCGACACATTTTCATTCTTGTTCCTCTGACAAAGGTCACATTCTGCTACATATTTTTGAATATCTGCACTCATCCCTTTCCAAAAAAATGATCTTCGTGCATTATAGTATGTTTTGAAAAATCCAACGTGACCTGCAACTAGGCAATCATGAGATTCTTGAAGAACCTTGGCTTTAAATCTTGAGTTGGTATTTAAGTAGATTCTTCCTTTATACCATAAGATGTCATTCTTCCATTCAACTTAGGGTATTGATTTAAATTGTTGATTATAGAGCAAGTCTCCGGATTTTTTGCATACTCGGTTCGGATTTCATCCAACCATTCTGGAATGGCTATTGATATTGCAAAAACTTGTGTTTCTTCATCTTGTCGTGATAGGGCATCAACCGCAATGTAGTCTTTTCATCTTTTATATAGAACTTCCATATCAAGCGTGGCAAATTTCTCTATCCACTTTTGTTGTTCAATTGACAATGTTTTTTGTTGTAACAAGTACTGGAGACTGTTATGATATGTGCGTATAAAGAACTTACTTCCCAATAGATATTGGCGCCATTTTGTTAATGCATGCATGATGGCAAGCATTTCCTTGTTGTAAGTGGATTGTAAGAATTCTGTTTTATTTAGTTTCCTGCTCTCAAAAGCTATTGGGTGCCCATCTTGCATCAATACCGCTCCAATTCCAAAACTTGATGCATCACACTCGATGATGAAAGGTTTGGAGAAGTCAGGTGTTGATAATACCGAGGTTGTGGACATAATGTTTTTTAAGTTTTCAAAACATTTTTGTGCTTCCAAATTCCAATGGAAAGAGTTTTTCTTAAGGAGATTTGTTAGGAGGGCGATTAAATGAGCATAATTCTTGACGAATCTTCGATAGTATCCTTCCAATCCTAGAAATCCTCTTAACTTGGATATGTTTTTGGGTTTAGGCCATTCTGTGATTGCCCATTTTCCTGGGGTCTACCTTGACTCCTTTTTTGGATATGATGTGACCAAGGTACTCTACTTCCTCCTTGCCAAATGTACATTTTGACATTTTGGCATAGAATTGATTTTCTTCCAAAAGAGATAACACATGTCCCAAATGCTTCATATGCTCCTCCCATGTTTTACTGTACACTAAGATATCATAGAAGAAAACTAAGACATGTTTCCGCAAGTATGGGTGAAATAATTCATTCATTGTCACTTGGAAGGTGGCGGGGGAATTAGTTAGCCCAAAAGGCATCACCTTGAATTCGTAGTGTCCTTCGTGTGTCTAGAAGGCAATCTTGGCTACATCTTCTAGTCTAACTCTAATCTGATAGTACCCAGATCTTAAATCAAGTTTTGAAAAATATCTTGCTCCATGAAGTCCTAAAGGGAGATCAACTTACTAAGGCATCATGTCACCCTTCCAGGTATGAACAAGTTAAAGAGCATAATTTCCAAGCAAATGTTATGAAATGAAGGAGAATCCAATGCAACATATTTAAGTGCTTCAAGAATCAGAGTGACACAATACCATGATACCCGAACTCATTACCCCATGGAGCAAGACTTACTGCTACTTCAGGACCAGGTTGGTGGGATGGATATTGTTGCTGCTAATAAATGGGCTACACTGAAGAAAAGAGGGGCCCTCCAGGGCCATGCTCAAGTCATCCGGCTCTCGACACTCCATGTCTAGGACATGTGGGCCTCGATACATGATCTCCTTAGTTATCCCTAGGGTAGGGGATAACAAAGCCTAAAACTAAATCAAAAGAGAAGACCATATAAGCACCCAAAAGAGAGCCTCAAGAGGGGCACAAAAAGGAAAAAGAAGTTAAGGAACTGCATACCTCTAAGGAACCACATGTTGAAGAGTCAATGACAGAGGAACCAATAGTTAAGGTTGTTGTGTATCAACACCCACACCACCTCGATAAACAACAATCATCAAGGCAAGGTTGTGAGCATCAGAAACCCCATTATGGACCTACATGAAACCAAAACAACAACCCGTACAAAGCTACATGGAAGACTAAAAGCAATGCATGGAGATGCCAAAATAGAAAAAAGACAACAAGATGCTAAAGGACCAGCCATAATCAAGATCCAAGTGGCCAAGCAGCAATTGGACCCCATGTTCGCATTTCACTCGAATGGATGGATGCTCGTGCTTGGTCCCAATCGACTACCTTGCTTAATGCATCATATTTAATAATAATTTATATGGCTTCCACTCATGTTTCTAGAACGAAACATGCAATGGCGGATGGAACATAATGTAGCTAGGGAGGTACCCAAGAGGAATGATTAATGTAATGTGGCCATAATCATGGAATAAATCCCACTTGGTAGTTGGTGGGTAACAAATAGGCCCACTTTCTAGTTAGAGGGTATAATATAATAATGATGGGTAGTTGGCATAAACCCTAATGAATGCTTGTGAGAAAGTATACATACACATGAGTATCATTATATTGGATATGTTGGGGATTGTATTGTAACAAGCAAGGCTTGTAGAGTGATTCCTTCCATAAGGAGTAATTGATGGTGTTACCCTACGTTAATGGTTCTCTCTATATTTTTGCGTTGTCAATTGTGTGGATGCATTTTATCGTTCTTAAGTTAAAGCTCTTCTACCTTTTATTTACAAGAATTCACTAAATGGGCCATGTTGATGTCCAAGCCCAAAGGGTGGCCCTCACAGGAAAATGAGTGATATGAGCAATGGTAGGGGATGCTCCTTGGCAGGGCTTAGTGCATCACTAAATTCAACGGGCTTATCATACTTGAGGGATTAAAGGCCCTTTTCAAATTTGTGATATTATTGGTACTATGAAGGCCATTGTGATCCTAGGTTCAATTCTACTTAAGAGGGTGTGGGAAACTTGGCAAACAATGCTTGGATTTTTCAGTGGACAATTTGAGGGCCCCCGAGATGATTCGAATCTAGCCCCCTCGCGAATCTAGACATTCCAACTATCTAGGGGTCAACTTGAGCTCTCAAAGTTATGTTGGTAAAAGGTTGGCTTGTAAAGGCCTATTTTTTGGGAGGGGTAATGGAACTCAAACACTAGACAATGGCACACACAAAGGCTCTTAAATGTGCTCAAAAGCTTTCTAGAGTGGACAAGGCTATTCTAGAGATTATGTCATACAATTCCAAAGTTTTGTTTAAATAAAGTGCAAATGCTGGAGGGAAGGTCCTATCTAAAGGGATTGGAGATGGGGAATTGGGAAGCCTATTTATATATATGAGATGAAGGACATGTATGAGTTAGTGCGACACTCCTCTGACATAGGGCTCCCTAGAAATAAAAGGTGGGCGCTTGCAGATCCAACAGAGAGATGGTTGTGACAATCTCAATCTATTTAGATGGATTCCGCCTTCTTTAAACACAAAGTTTGGGGTTGGTTATTGCTTCATCATAGATTTATTGTTGGGAGTCAGTTGCACAAAGTTGGCATTACTAGTTCAAGGTGTGTAGTGTGTGATGAGGAGACAATGTAGCATGTTTTTTGGAAATGTTAGTCAACAAGAGTCTTTTGGTCACGGTTCCAGACTAATTTCACTTTCTATTCTTGCTCTGATCTCCTGGAAGGGGCCCCTCCTGGGGAACACTTCAGTTGTCAAGAACAACTACAAATTACTTTTCCTTTTAATTTGTTTGGTTGCAATTATTTTTTTTTAAAACATTGTTGTAAAGTTGCTTTGGATGAGGCTCCTCATCCCCTTTCCCATGGGGATTTGCAGAGTTTTAAATAGGAGTTAGCTCTACTCCTACGAGTTCACAGAGATGCTTTCTATCGTGATGTTGAGCCCCTCACCGCCAAGACCCAAATTCATATGATGTCCTTTTTAGCTTTCATGACCAAGACTTTCTTGGTTCCTTTGTTGTTTGTATGATGCAACTATCTTAAACTATGTTGCACTTATTGACTCTTTGAGGTTATATGAAGCATTTTCTAAAAAAAAAAGAGCATGGAAACACAACAAAAAATTTCTTGAGGTTGTACAGGTTGGATCAACATTTTGGTGTGCTATGTTGTGTAATATGCATGGATTTTTTGGCCTATTTGGTTAATCCTATCATTATTGTTAGAATTAGGGAAAAGTAGAAACAATAATGCCTTTTTAATTTTTTGTTCACTAGATCAGCATATACGAGAAAAGAAATAAACAGATCTAAATTAAATTCCGAGTATAAACAAAATTTCTGAGTGAAAAGACAAACCTCAAGCTTACCTCTTGATCTGTGAAAGATGTACCTGTCACATGTGTGGATGTAAACCTTTAGAATATGCTCAAAAATAGTTTTAGGTTCTTGGATCAAACCTCTAGGGTTTGATCTCGGTCATAAGGACTTAGGGACAATTTTGCCAAGGTATAGACCATCACAAGAAAACTGCAACAAGTACCCCACAAGAAGGGACAGCAAGGTATTGACCATAGCTGATAAGACAATAGCAAGTACCCCACAAGAAGGGACAACAAGATCTCCAAAAACTGAGACATCAAACTCTCCATATCAATTAGCAAACCCTCCATAACTGAAAAGAAGGCAACACTAGATAAATACCCCAACACAGGGGACAACAAGAGTAGAAGCACGAGGCAACCGGTAGAAGTGGTCGCGGCCTTCAGACAGCAGGGAGACATATCTGGACAACAAGTAAAACCCCACAGGGAGCTCAGCTCAACCCGCGACAACTAGGAGGGGAGGTCGTACTGCTCAACACAAGCCTGGCAGTCAAGGTAATGTAGCAACAGCTCACAATACAATTTTGGCAGCCAAAGGAGGGGTGTTGCAGCTACTGTAGCTCTCAAGGACAGGTCTAGCAACTAAAGGAAGAGGGTTCGCATGTACCCTATACACCAGCAAACTCCAAGAGGTAGCACCCAGCCAATACCAAGGCCAATCATAAACTTTGATCTGAAAACTGATAACCAAAAGAAGAGGCAACATCAACACAAGAATCCATTTACTGAGGTAGTCGTAGCATGGCAAGAGAGGAGTGAATGTGAGTGAGTAAAATGCTAGAGGGTAGGATCTTATTTATAGTTAGGGAGAGGGGTTAGGGTAGATATAATAATAATTAAATATTGACATTTAATTAATATGTCAATTAATATTAATATAAATTATTAAAACCCTAATCACATATAAAACCCCAATCACATAAAATAAAGTAAAACACTAATCACATAAAACAAGAGGGAAACCAAAACAACAAGGGGGTACATGTTAGGACAAAGTCAGGGGGGGATCCATAATGGCAAAACATGTCCACATGAGTCTCATAATGACCTATAAACTTTATCATCACTGCATAAGAGGGTACATCAACAATGTGGTCATGTCCATCTTCATAGGCACTCCTAGGTCTCATGAACCATCCCGGGAGAGAGGAAGAGGATCACACATCAACCCATCTTGGTATTTCACCAAGATCTACCTCGTCAAAGACTAAGTTTCCATAGAACATATCTGGGGGCCCTAGAACACATCTAGGGTCTTCTCCACCAAGGTACAAGACCAACGATCAACCCATGCATTAAGCAAGGGTTCCCTGGAACACATCCAGGGGCCCTAGACTTATCTAGGGACTTATATCAACCACCAAGGAACATATCCAAGGATCAATCCAAGCATTGGGCAAGGATTCCCTGAAATAGATCCAGTGGCCCTAGACACATCTAGAGACTTACATCAACCACCAAGGAACATATCCAAGGATCAATCCAAGCATCGGGCAAGGATTCCCTGGAACACATCTAGGGACCGACTGCTTGGTCCTAGACCAAGAACCCCAGTCGTATACTGGGGGGGGGCTTCACTGGGGTCTTTTGCCATGGCTCTCACTGCTTGGTCTCATACCAAGAAACCCCAAGAGTGTGTTGGGGGCCCTAGTCCTCAGCTAGGGTCTTATGCCATCCTCCAGAAGAATGGCTCTTGCATCTGCACTAATTTCAACAATTATTGTGGACCGGACTAAACTTTCTGAATAAATGAAACCTTAACATTAAAATATGCAAAACAAATTAACTTTTAGAAGTTTGAAAATATTAAGCCAATAGAAAATAGTTGTATGCTGCAAGATATTATTTCCCTTATATTTTTCTTTTGACAAATAAACAAGTGGGGTTGATATAGATTCAAAGGTAATGTAAGCATACAGGGAATGTGATCTGCCCTGCTTCGTCCACAATGCAAACATCGAATCTTTTTTTTACAAGTAAAGGATGTGTTATTCCAAGACAGGTCACTCCAACCACACAAGCTTGGTCTATTCTTGATTCCAGCTCCTTCACAGAATTTATGCCCATTCCTGCATGAAAAGTATAGCTTATGGTCAAAGCTAACAATCAAACAGATCTAGAAATAAAAATACCAAACCATTACCTCACAAAGCTAAAGCTAAATGGAAAACCTGAGATTGTATACTCTTGTATTTCTGTATGTATAGCTGCAGTTCTTCCAAGACGTATAAAGTCTATTCCCTGCAACAGGAAAATTTACATCAACCAAGCATGAAGACTTATTACCAATAATTTCCATCAAAGCATCAAATACTCAATGGTTTAAAGCAAGTGTAGATGAAACAGATCAAAAAAAGGAAACTTGAAACCTTGGGTACATGGACTTTTCCAATACAGGTATAAAGCACCCAGTATGGACCTACAAACATAGAGTACGGAGGGTATGGGCACAAAAAGTAACTACATGTAAAAAACTAAAATATATTCTCGAGCGTTTAAATTTGGAATCCCAGAATTTTATGCTAAAATTGAGTTCTGTGTTTCCTATATTTTCCCAAGAAGCAATGAACCATGTAAAAAAGCAATGAGTTTAAGCTATTTCTACATTCAAATAATGATTTGTTATTCCTACAAGTAAAGATTCATTCTTAATATCCCATTTGTTGGAATGGCTACAATTTATTGATCTTTTATGTTGCATTTCTAGTAATTTGCATTGTTTTTAAACATATAATAGAATACTTCTGTATTATATTTATTAAAGTGAATTAAATTAAAAAAAAAAATTGCAAAAGGTGTGGTGTAGTAAAGCAAAGATATTAAACTAAATTGTTAAAGGTGGCATGTCAGGTATGTGAAATCTATGTCACATGGTTTGGGTTTGAGTTCCGGTTTGACAACGATTAAGTTTGATTCAGGTTCGAATTTTACAATAAGGTTTGGATGAGGTTCAGCATTAGGTTTGACTATATATATTTTTCAATATGTATATTAAAATGAAATATAACATAAACTAATTAAATATCAACATCAATAAATAAATATATATCAATAAGAATCTTGATTAATAAACATAAATGAATAACTTAATCATAATAAAATCCAATTATCAATACGGTTTTTAAAATTTAAACTACAGTCTATAACTACAAATTTGAGGCTGAATGTTGAGTCGGCTAATGGCAGATTTGAGTCAAGAGACCTCTTGAAATAATTTCACTGTGTCAAACCCGAGACCAAGTCATGACCCTTCTTTGTAACCTAATAATAGTACATCGAATTGATTTCGAGTTGGAGAGGTGTTAGCACACTTTTTCGCACCTAAATCAGTTATGAAACACAGTAAAATCAGCGATGAAAAAGTGGCTAATTCTAGGAGAGAATGCCCTAAGTGTTACCGGAAAACCTCCTCTCCATTTAAGCTGCTGCGTGCCAACCTCAAGGGGGATTCCCTAAATGCTTCCTTGATGTTATAGACCCGTAAAACCTGCAATTAAATGCCAAAAAAAGCAGCAAGAAAGCTTTTCTTCGAACAGCAGTTAGGCCACCGAAGAGTAAGTAACACAGAGTGAAATTTTAATGGACAAAAATCCTTGCAGCATAAGTTTTTTTAACGGAAAGAGAGATACGAAGATGCAATATTATCAGGCTGAAAACACCACAACGATATGCGAAAGCAAACTAATCAATGCATAAAACTCAATACGATACCGACAAGATTCAACAGTTTGATACCAACACACCAAATCTTTATTACTGCTCTTGCCAAGGGGCTGTTTGTACCACCAAACACAAACAGTGCGCAAGTTTGGAGGAGGACCAGCAGCAGCTGCAGTTGTACAGTTTTATCTTTTTCAGTCTTTCTGGTACTTTCTCTTGTGTGCTACCCTAGGAGAAGGTGCGCTCTCTTGGTTATATGTTGGTTATAGTGTGGCTTCCTGGAATCATTCTTTCTGTCAAAGGTTAAGGTGCTTGAGGATGGCTTTATGCCTATGGTTGGGTGACAATGGTGTAGCATTGTCTATGGTGAAACGAGCACATCAACATTATTCTAACATGAACTTTGTCAAAGTGTTGGGTAGTCATCATTGATATTGAAACAAGACACATTGATATTGAAACAAGACATGCCACGGTGTGAAGCCCTTTAAACACTGCATCACCCACCTAGTTGCAAGAATACTGCACTAAGTGGCCACATTAATCAAACTAAGTCCTCAATCATCCTTGGGTATTGTACATGTTATCCCCAATTTCTAGGGATAACTAGGAGATCATGTCTCGAGGCCCACAAGTCCTAGACATGGAGTACCGAGAGCAGGATTGACCTGAGCATGGCCCTGGAGGGCCCATCCTTTTCTTCTTTCATCAGATTTGTCTTGTCAGCAGCAGCAGCATCCATCACCATCGGCTTGGTCTTGTATCAGAGACGGCCAGCTTGGTCTTGTATCGGAGAAGGCTCTTGCTCCATGAGGTAATTGGTCTAGGTATCATGGTATGTGTCACTTTTGATCATTAAAACCTTTAAATATATGCATCTGATTCCTTTTATCTCTGACAACTGCTTGGATCTTACATTAGCCCACCTGACCATGCTTGGGGAGATTGACAGGGTGCCCTAGCAAGCCTGTGCCCATAGGTTTTGGTTTGCCACCAGGGGGATTTTTGAAGAGCCATCGTCCGCTCCCATCATACCACCACTTTTTCATCTTATCTCCCGCTCATTTATCCCATTCCCCTTGTCCGGGCATTGGATTGACCTATTTGTAGGGTTGCACCCATAGTTTTAAAAATCGAAACCGGTATCGGAACCGGTCGAAGGTCCAACCTGAACCGGAACTGGAACCGGTAATAAACCGGTCGAACCGGTTTCAATGAACCGGTTTTTTAAAAAATACATAAAATATTTAAATTTTAACGAAAAAAATATATTTTTAAGATTTTAAATCATGTTTCCAAAGCATTAGAGACAACATATCCAAAGTATGCTCATGAATATATCAAAACGACACCAAGTGCAATACATATCTAGAGATCGGAACATAAATACATAATCAATGAGGCTCTAAATGGCCTCTACAACATCAAATAACATACTAAGTTAGAGTCACTGATACTATAGGTGGGAATGCCAATGAAAAATACAAAATAGCCATAGGGTAGATACTAGAACCATAGATGGAAGAATCTCATAGCTCGTGAGTCGTGACTGTCCAATGTCAGTAGTCCTCCATGTCATAATCATCAAGATTGGCATCACTACCACTGCTCTCTCCTCCATCCTCCTCCCCTATATCCAATGCAATCCGTGCATTTGTTGATGTGAACTCTGGAGGATGACCCCTCAAGAGGATCACCATCATCAAAAGTGACCGGATCTAGCACTAGTTCATTAAGATCCAAGTTGGCTAGTGCCAACTCAACACTGTTGTTCAAACCCTTATCATCAGAAAACACATCCCACATCTTTGTCTTTCCCTTCAACCACTCTTCTCTCTGCTTGTATATAAGACGGAGGTTGGTGTTCACATACACTACTAAGTCACCGGACACGACGACAAACTACAAAGAGAAGAGTTCAATAGAAGAGTTTATACTTGAGTGAAGGGTACATTTTTACTGG
>JASDQU010587870.1:27433-39625 GCA_032191745.1 Picea mariana | reverse complement strand
GCGATATACAAATTGACATGCTGCTTTGAGGACTAGAATTTTTGAATGGCGGGTTCTCGATCTGGCGGGCTGAAAATTGGGCTTCTATTGTTCCGTGCCCTACAAATAGTCCGTAGAGTTGCGCGATATACAAATTGACAAACAGACTTGTGAACTATTTGAAATTGAAGGCGCTCATGTCGAACAAGTTTAGCATTCCCGAATTAGTTTTCCTTTTTACATATGTTGCTGGAGTAAAAAAAAATTAAATAGTAATGACGTCTGTTACATAGGCTGGTGGAGAAAAGTATGAAACAAATATGATTCCCGAATTAGTTTTTTTTTTAAAAGTGGCTTGTGGACTTAGGCATTTTTTGGTTTGCGGGTTCTCGGGCTGGGGACCTGAAAAACGCGCTTATGTTCTTCCGTGCCCTACAAATACCACTAGCATTTCCGCGATATACAAATTGAGAATCGCACTTGCGGAGTATTTGAATTTTAAGGAGCTCGTGTCCGAAAAATTCAGGATTCGCAGATTAGTTTTCTTTACATAGGTTTTACATACGCTAGTGGAAAAGAGGGCAAAAAGTATAGTACCGGTGTCTGTTACATAGGGCGGTGGGCAGAAGAACAAAATAAATAGCATTCCCGAATTAGTTTTCTTTAAAACTGGGGCTCCTCAACACAAGAAATTGAAATTCATGAAATTATAGGTTCCTGCAGACCATAAACTATACATAGCAAATACGTAATTTTGTAAAGAAGACATTTACTTTTATAGATACGAAATATGTACTTTCATAAAGTATGGGGATGAGATTTTATAGAACAACGACGGAGCCCCCATTCCATGTCCTACAAAGAGCAGGCAGAGATAGGCAGTGTACAATTTGAGAAGCGGGCTTGCGCACTATTTTAATTTTAAGGGCCTTTGTGACAAACATTGTGCAGGACATGTTGCAAAGATGCAAGAAATGACAGTCTCTTTACATTTGAGTAGAAAGAAAGTAGTGAACACAATTTCACGACATTTATATAAAAAAATAATAAAACGTGTTACATATTGCTGAAAATTTAAAGAAACATATATATATAAGTGAAATCTGATATCTGAAATTTGAGTAAGTAATTTATGTCATAGTCCATTCTGAAAATGAAAATCTAGGAACACATAAAAGCAGGAGGAAAACTAGCCTTCCCAAATTAGAGCAAAGGCGAAACCCTCATTCCATACTTAGCCATTTTTTGGATGGCGGGTTCTCGTGCTGGGGACCTGAAAAGCAGGTTTTTGTTGTTCCATGACCTTCAAATAGCACCGAGAGTTCTGTGATGTACAAATTGATAATGGGACCTGCGGATTATTTGAATTTCAAGGGGCTCGTGTCCCAAAAATTTAACAGACGGGAATTACTTTTCTTTACATAGGTTTTACACACGGTGGTGGGAAAATGTACCAAAAATATAGTACCAATGTCTGTTACACAGGGTGGTGGACATAAGGACCAAATAAATAGCATTCCCGAATTAGTTTTCTTTGAAACAGGGGATTGTGGATACAAGAAATTGGAATGTATCAAACTATAGGTTCCTGGAGAGCATAAATTGTACATAGCAAAAACGTATTTTTTAAATTAGATATTTACTTTTATACATACGAAATATGTGCTTTTATAGAGCATGTACGGAACCCTCATTCTATATAGTGTGACGGAGCCCAGATTACATAATTAGGCAGTTTTTAGAGCGCGGGTTGTTGAGCTGGGGGGCTGAAAATTGGAAAAAAAATGAAACGTGTTACATATTCCTAGAAATTTAAAGAAACATATATATGTGTGAAATATGATATGTCGAATTTGAGTGAGTGATTTATGTCATACTTTATTTTGAAAAAGAAAAAAAGAGAATAAAGATAAAATAAACAAAATTACTTCACATTCAGCATAGCTGAAGATAAAAAATCCAGGAAGACATAAATATATAATGAGACAAAAGAATAGTTTTATTTGGAATATATGAAAAAAATAATAGTTTGTTACATATCGCTGGAAATGTAAATACGTTTGTCATATAGACTGGGATTGGGGCTCCCACGGACCATAATAGAAATATGTACAAGAAATAGGAGTGTGGAAAGAAGTTGGACACGCTAGAATGTAATACCGGAAAAGTTGAAATGTGAAGATCAGTTTTTGTCTATAGATTTCTACTCGGAAAAGGAATAACTGGATTGATAAAGAAAGGACTATCACTATACACTTACATGGATGGTACATATAAGTAATTTTTGTGTTTGGTTGATCATTCCTTTCCCTGCTGGTTTTTGTGGGCAGCCCACTTCAATAACTGGATTGATACACAGAGGATTTATGCATTTGCTTGTTGGATTTCATGGTTGATCCACTTCAAGTTCTCTTCAATATAGCTTCTCAAGGGGGCGACGTTGATTGCGGATTCGAATGTTGAAAACTTCATTTTTTAATTCGCTTAAATCAATTGAAAGTTTACACGGACCTTCATGAATGTCTCCATTCTGTAGCGAATACCCGACTAGCTAGTTGTGCACCTCTTCTTCATCATATTCAACAATTCTGTAAAAAAATTCTAAAGACAAAGCCTTCAAATTATCAACTTGTTGATCAAAAGCTTGCTTGGTTAACGTCAACGAGTTGAGGATTAAGCTGGGGTCCTGGAAGCCGTTTGTCTTTCCTGCTAAGTCTATTTTGGTGAGCTTTGTGAATAATGTTTCTTTCTTTGATATTGCTTGCTCACACGATTGCACAATTAGGTACAGGTTCTTCACTTTCTGTTTCCAGCATGCTTCTAATTGAGTGAGCCTTTTTCTGGATGAGAGATCATGTTGTGTTCTTCTCGTCCCTGGCATGTTGTTGACATGAAAGGCGAAGGGGATGACCGAGTGCACATAGAAATTGTCTTCATTCTTTAAATCCGTCTGCAAAAGTAGGAGCAAGTTATGTGCCCTACTCCCCAGGGAATCCATATTCTGTGATGTTTCCCGGTCCTTGGCAATCAGTTCTATTCTTTTGCTGAAATTTTTCTCGACATATCGTCTACAGGATGCGAGGAAGCTGGAGTACCCTTTTAGATTTGTTGCAGGGGTGCACTTAGTCACAGGCATGGCTATTTCCAAGGAACTGCTAAGCAATGGCATAGGAAACAAAGCTTCCTCTAATTCCTTAATCCGGTTCTTTAGTCTGGCATTTTCGGCTTCAATGACTCCAATGGAATCATGAAGAGCATCTCTGGTTGCCCTGTGAAGTTTAGAGATTTTGGATGCGTGCATATTGGCAAGGTCAAGTTCTGAAAGATGCTTTCTTTTCTTATTTTTTACATCTCTTTTTTCAATGATTATTTTTTTTTATTCAGTTTCAAAAACAGCGCTCTGGAATACAAAGGATTCATCTTCGTCAAAAATGTCGGTACCAACCATGTCCATTGAGCAGGCATGCTGAATTTCATGTGCGGGCTGATCAAGGTTGCAGAATATGCTTTCCAGATCAGCGTCAAGATCCATGTTTTGACGGTAAATTTCGGGCTGCTCTGCCTCCCCTACAATTCTTTTTCTGTTCTTCTGCACAGGAAGCTCTTGAGGAAGATGTTCGTTGTGTCTCTACAAAATTGTTGTGCAGCTGTTGGCAATAGTTTATCAAAAGGTTGGATGGCTCCATACACTGTTTGAAATGAATAAATGGAGGGGACAATATAACCCCCCGCAAACATTGCTTCAATGCATGTGAATGGAAAATCTCCTCATTAATGACAATATCTATGCGTGTTGTATGGTGACTTGTTAGAAGTAAAACGTAGTTATTGCAAACTTAGAAGTGCGAAGGTGAGGGTTACGGCCAACAACATTTAAGGATAGGAGGTTTCGTGAACGAACCAAGCTGGCGGCATGCGAATGACATTGCATGGTATTTGAAATTAAGACTGGGAAGTGATTGGAGGTTTCGTGAATGAGGCAAGCTAGTGGCATGTGAATGACATTCCATGGCATTTGAAATTAAAACTAGGAAGGGAGAAGAAAATGCTTCGCAAAAATTGCATTAATGGAAAAACTTCTCGAGCCTTGCGCGCATCAATGACAACTTAGATGGTAGTTGCACGATGACCTGTTAGCATTACAGATTTAGAAAGAAGACATATATAAACACACACACACATATATATATAAACAATGTTTTTTATCATGCACACGTGCGAAGGTAACAGCCACGGGGAAGAGCAAGCAAGGAAAGAATGGCCAAGTCTAAAAGTGCATGTTTCGGGATCGCAGTTCTCGGACGAGCGGGTTCAAAAGAAGGCCTCTATTGTTCAGTGTTCTACAAGTAGCACACAAAGTTCCACGATATACAAATTGAGAAGTGGACTTGCGGGTTGGCCAACATTTGATAGACCATATACAGTTTCGGGATCGTGGGTTGTCGGGCTGGCGAGGTCAAAAACGACGCTCTATTGTTCGGTGCCTTGCAAATATCTTATGATGATAAATTGAGAAGCGAATTTGCAAGGTGACCGGCTCAACATTCTACTCCAGGGCTGGTGGGCTCCCACAAACCAGCAATACATATTTGTGGGCTGTACATTGGGCCGATTTTCACCATACAGAAATTGGGTTCTCGGGCTGGCGAGTTCAAAATTGCCTAAGCAAAGCAAAGGGATCCGTCTGACTCCCAATGCACATTTCATAATTCATGTGCAACACCAAGTCTGTGATTACTAGATCAGTGTGTGTAGAAACGAGGCAAAAGTAAATATGTGCCTTTATAAAGTATGGACATGAGATTTTATAGATCGTGTACCGATATCGCATTCCATACTTGCGGGTTCTCAGACAAGAGGGGTCAAAAAATAGGCCTCTATTGTTTCGTGTTTTACAAATAGCACATACAGTTATGCAATATACAAATTGACAAGCGGACTTGCCGAGTGGCTGAGAATTTATAGAGCATATACAGTTTGTGCATCACGCGTTGGCGGGTTGGCGGGGTTAGAAATGGGTTTCTATTATTCGATGCCCTACAAATTGCTTATGATGCACAGATCCCTTATTCCATACTTAGCCGCTTATTTGGATCGCGCACTTGCGAGCTGCACATTGTGTCGCTAATGTTCTGTGTCTTGTAAATAGCAATTATAGTATGGCGATATACATATTGAAAAATGGACCTTGCGGGCTAGCTGCCTCAACATTGCAGTTCTGTCGGATGGCGAACGTGCAGCGTAGTGGCTTCTCGGCCCAAGAAAAAGAATAAAAAAAAAAAAAAACATACCTGTAAACAAGTTTGACAAATTCAGAGAAAGTAAAGGAAACATTGTCTACTATGGAACAGAGGCAGAAAAAGAATGCACCTTTGCATTGATTCGTGTACATCTCTGGGTAGGAGTTCTTTGCACCTTCTAGTTTCCCTTTCTGTTTCTATCAACAAAAGTACAAAACAAATGGGATATGAACATTAGCTCAGATGTTAAGAAAAAGGCAACTACTATGTACATATATACAAAAAAAAAAAATGAATAAGATGAATAGAATCACAAATAGTTTTTTTGAGGATGTACCTTATTTTTTCTTTTTTTGCACAATGTATATTTTATAATTAGAGTAGAAGATCATCTGTATGCTCACCAGAACACTATTTGTAGAAATCAGGGATACATATATGCTTTGAAACATAGAAATATGAGTTTGCAATAAGTTTGATGTATATGTCATAATTCAAGTGCAATACCAATTGTATTGTGATCAAACCAATATGTGTCTAAGACAAACATATTGTATTGAGAAATGGGCACATTGGACCAGACATGGTCAATAAGTACGTTTTGCAGATGGGTTGTGTTGTTCAGAAGAAACCGCAGACTGTATTTTCACATGTAGTTTTGCAATTCTTTTGTTCTCACAGTATTTTGTAGCATGTCAATATTGAAGTCTCCTACAAGTACAATGGATCCATTCACATGGAAATGGTCCAATGCATTGGAAATAACATTTACTATGTTGGAGAATGTTGCATGGGGAGCAGCATACAGATTTAGTATTGCAACTTCTGTTCCATGGGAAAAAAAATTGGCAAGCACCAATTCAACATTCTTTTCTTCGATATGTATGTGGTCCAAAATTGGTACATGTTTTTTCACCAGTATCATCACCCCATGTGTAATGTAACTTGATATGCAATTGTGATTTGGGAATTGTTTGTTTTGCATGCATAATGCCATGTGTGTTTCTTGCAAGCACAGAATATCGGATTGCATTAAATCATAGTCATTCAGTATATCATCCATGTGTGCATTTAAGTTGCGTGTGTTAAGCGACAGTATTGATACAGATGAATTTGTTTGTATGGATTGGTAATCATAATGCAGTTGCCATTTTTTGGTGGTCCTCAGTCGTTCCATCTTAGTATCAACTTTATGTTTCACTCTGAAGTTATCTTTTGTCAGAGGACTTAGTAAATACAAGGAGTCTATGCTTCTGACACGGGACAGTGCTATGTATACAAGTCCATGTATCTGAATTCCAGCAAGCTGAAATGCAGCATTATCGAGTGTTAGGCCTTGTGATCTGTGGACTGTATGTGCACATGCAAGTTTAATTGGAAACTGTTTGCGAATCTTCATTCGACCTATCTTTGCTGATGCCGATATTGGCTTTGATATTCATAAAATAGGAGTCCAATCGCTTGCAATGTTTGAATTATATAGATAAGACAACTTGCTTTCTTGCCACTTGCCTATATGCGGTTCATGGAACTTAATCCAAAGGACATCTACTTTTTCTATCTTCGTATAGCCTTTCAGTGTTCCATCTGCACCATTCACCAAGCCATCCTGCGAATCATAGTTATAGGCATATATTTCAACTAGCATTTCTAATTTCAGTGCAAGGTGCAAAGGTAAAGTGACTGAATGTTCATGACGTGGGACATTTCCATGGTTGTCTTCTTCCAAGTCAATCAAATTGATGATGATATTATCGCCAGGCATGAGCGACAGCATGTGGCTATTATACTTTGCAACATCCTTATTTTTGTAGAAAAGGTAAGGGAACGTTGGATCTGTTCGTGAAGGTCGTAAGCACCTCAAATTGATATAGGTCAAGTCATCATATGTTTAGTTGTTTGTGCACATTCTATTAAGAATTGCAATGAATGTTTCATTTGTCTGTCGCATTGTAGTATGCAACTCAAAGCATTTAATATTGTCTCTCCAGAAGTCATGGGTCACTGTTTCGATGTTAACGATAGGTTGTTCAAATATCAAAGAATCTTGGATGGGCAGTGCCTGGTAAAGATCGCCACAGAAGATCATGTCAATGTTTCCAAAGTATTTGGTCTGCACATGTTTTATGCTTCTTAGCCGGCTGTCAATGGAATACAAGAAGCGACTGCCAATCAAAGATGCTTCATCTATAAATACAAGTTGGAGTTCCTCGTAAAGCTTAGATAATGTATCCAACATTTCCTTGCTAAGTGGAATAAACTGTGACTTGTTAAAAGGTATTAAAAATGCAGAGTGGACTGTTGTTCCACCAACATTGTATGTAGTTTTTAATTTGTATGCAACTATTAGGCCCTTTGGTTTCATAGGATCAGAGCAATTATTTGAATCATAGATTCGTATAAGCATTTGGAACAATGCTTTAGCTGTGAATGTCTTTCCTGTTCCTGCTCCACCTGTAAGGAACACGTGCATAGGACTGTTCATGTTCAACCATTTTTTAAGGGCAATGTCCTTTACAATTGTTTTTTGTTCGCGATTCAACGGACGTCTTATTCTGTGGTATTCATTATTTTCAATCAAGAAAGGATGTTTTGTAACTTGAAAACCAAGGTTGATACGTTTTTCACTTTCAACCACTGGAGGACGAGGAAAATCCGCTTGTAAGTCATAGGACTCGGAAGGAGTTCTAGTTGTTTTTGGGTTTCTGAATGTCTCATCATAATCGCCAGGGTTTTCTAGGTCATTCAGTGCAACTTCTAGATCGCCCCATGTTGGATTAACATTTTAGGTAAATCTAGCTTCATTGATATGCACTATAGTCTCAAAGGCAACATACACAGCCTCCCATGTAGAGAATTTATGTATTAATGTCTCTTCATTTTCATGGAACGGAACGTACAACAACAGTTTTTCTCTACAATAGTTTTCATAGTCACAATGTTTATTGTATTTGACAACCGTATAACAGAGGGTTTTTTTCTTTTTGATATGGGTGTCCCATTTTTTTTGTAATGCGATACGAATTATGCTAAGCAGATATGCCTAATAGGAGATGGACGCTGGATGTAATAATCAATAATAGAGCGACATATGACGTCCTCTGAATTGTCAGCTTCTTGTTGCAGCAAAACCAGTGGTTTAAGCATAAATGTGTGTTTTTCAAGTGGAGATGTGTTTATGAAGACACATTTTCTTGAACTACAAGTGAGGGGCAAAGAAAGGGCAATGTGAACTGGTTGTTGAGCAGACATTTGTTGAAGATTAAGAAATGTATTGCCAAGGGTGTGTATCATTTGTATGGCATCAATATGACTTATTTCGTGTTCTTCGCGTATTTTTATGAATGCAGATGTCATAGATTTGTCAATCTTCGTCATATACGAGGTGCAGTATGATGTTGCAGCATATGCATTCAGCACGTACTGTGCATATGTATTTTCTTTCCACATAACTGGCATGTCCTTGGAGAAACTGTTGTTCCAAATATACGAGAGTTTTCGTTTAAGGAAAAGTGTTGGTTACCTAAGCGTTATTTGTATGGCTTGGATGTACTCATCTTCTGATAGATTTACCTGTGTCAAGAAGGCATCAAAGCTCATCATTTCATCAAATCCTCCTTGTTCTAGAAATGCGAACAAGGATTTACATTTCTCAACAACAACACTGTCCTCTAAACTAACTAGCTCTATGATTCTTGTAGCTCTCATTGGCGGAACGGGGAAATTGTATTTGCAATGTGAGCTTTTTCGTTTTCTACAACTTCTTGTATGGTAATGTCTATGGACTTTCGCAAGGTCTAGTTCAAAATGATTTGTATAGCATGTTATGTATTAATCCACAAATTTTTCGATCTATGAATTCTTATCAGCTCCATAGACTGGTGCACCCTCTATCCACAACAGTGCATGGTCATGCTCATTTCCCCTATTCTGGAATTCAATCACAAAAAAGTAGTCTGATATTTTTCCGAAAAATGTTTCATCATGGCATATAAATTGTCTTAAAGCATTTATTCTATGTCTATAGTATCGAGTACATGTCACCGGGTCTTTTCTTATGAGGTAGTCAATGTCGTTATTTTCCAGTGTATCAGTTTTTTTTTACGTTTCCTGTTATTATGCAGGTCAGAAACGACAACCACCAATGGATCCCAGCAATGCTCTGTGCTTGTAAATGTGATGAAAAATGTTGACGGGCCCAATTGTTGGATCATTGAAAAAAAAAAAAAATTGTTTTGTTGCAAATAGTCAGGAGAGGTGCGGATGTTCTTGAAATCTATGTATCCAATATCAGATTTCAGAATTTTTTCTAGGTTTACTTTGTACTTCACATCCTTGGCCAACAACTTTCTTCCTTCTAACTAGCCTTTTCTTATTCGGACCCACATGTAGGACAGAACTTGCTCTATTATTATGTGCATTGTTTTGAAAAACAAATTTGTTATGTGACAAGAGAAGTAACCGCTTGAATGTAGTAGCTCCCATCGGACTATTTTATGATAACTGAATCGTTCTGTAATATCAGTGCCACATGGATCTCTGTAGAACAATGTTGGAAAGTTCATTTCCTCAGCGAATTTGTCCTTGAATATTCCAAGTGAACGTTGCCCCTCGCTAGGTGCAATTTCGACAATTTTGTCTTACAAGTCACGAATGCACTGTGAATCAGTGAATCCATGGACCAATGTTTCAGCAGGTGTTTTAGTCTCTGATTCATCACTTGTATCAGAATCACTAGGATTTCTGAGAGTCTCTACAGAGTTGCCATGTTCTTCTGCGAGAACATTGTTCCAGTTGGCATTTATACAAATGTTCTTTGCTTTGTACAAGGCCCTGGAACATAATTCCTTTAATGCTTTCATAACAGCATGCACACACACTTTGCCTGTCTGATACACATTTTTGTATTGCAAGCGTCTTTTCAAAGCCACAGCGATTGTAATTGTATTGTTAATGAACTGTGGCAACGTTTTTTGCACAACATCTAGCTGAACAGGCACATTAATAATTGATCCTGTTAAGCCCATCTAGGTTTGCTTATAGCCCCAAGGTCTGATTTGAGCAAATGCAATTCGCAGAGAGACAAGTCTCTCCTCAAGTTCCGTAAGTGCACTTACATCTGCTAGTGGTGTATTACATCTTATTCGGCCAGGGGTTGTAAACTGTGGCAGTTTTCCATTTTCAAGCAATCGCTTGCATAGAAGACAAACTTTCTCACTGGAAAATGGTTTATCATGGGTTGTCAACCAGAGGTATTCTGCTTGCAAATCAGGCGTGAAAGACTTACTGTTTTTGAAAAATTCAATTGTTCACAAATTGCACATGCAATGGAAGGAATGTCTTTCATTTGTTTCATGTAGGTCCGTCTTGCATTTTTTTTTCTGCAGGGAAGTATGGGTAGAAATTGTTTCTTGTTTTTCATGTGCACCATGAACTGCCACAGTTGCATGACCATTCTAGGATATGCAAGCGCACATGTTTATGTTATGTTCTACACGAACAAATTTCTTTACATTGTCATATGTGAGTTTCTCTCTAAAAGGAAGTGTAGCAATGTATTTTTTTCTCTCGTGCATGACCTTTTTCAAGTTGTGGTAACTTACTCTATGTTTCTTGCCCAAGGGCGGGATGACCTGATGGCAATTGGGATGAATTTCACTCTCACCCAATTTCTTAGAAATTATTTTACGTTTTTTTTTCAAGGCCTCTATTTGCTTATCAGAAGTCAAACGAATTTGACGAATAATTTTTTTCAAATTGTGATAACTTACTCTAGATTTTTTGTTTAATCCCTCTATGGCCTTATCACAACTGAAATGAATTCTATGCATGTTTTTTTTGTTCAATCCCTTTCTGCCCATATCGCAACCGGGAGGACTCTCGTTTTGACTAAAAAGCATTCCACGCATATGGAGATTCGAGGTCGTTTGGGTGGCATGCACACTCAACCCTGAACTACCGATATCTCCAAGCAAAGGTTCATAATGGATATGTGTTGCATCTGTTTTCAACGACAAGATGTGAATTATCTGATTGTAATTTGAATCGGTAACCCAAGAATGGACAATGCCAGCTAGCGAGGCCGACCAAACCTGGATCTTTACCCTGAATACCATAGATAGCCATTGCAAACAGAATCTGCAACCCTCCATATTCCCTTCTTCATATGGAAGCGCCATGTTCACAAGGTATTCCTGCCAACTTCCAACTGCCGACATATTTTCCACGACATATGGGAAAAGGTGCGGATGCCAGCACCTAAAAGCATGTTCGTTGCCGCCTATAATCCCATTGCAGAAGGACTGTACAGTGTAAAGACGCAGGACTGAACATCGAAGTCAGATGCTACCAAACAACAAATTGCATTAAACAGACTATCTCCACAGCTAGACACAACATTTGTTGCCAATTGTAAACCATAGCAATCTATGCCATCCAAAATCTGTTTTGTTTGCGATTGAAGGTCTTTGCAAATAATGGACAAGTAGATATGAGGACCTTCTATATTGCATATGGAAATTTTTATGTACAGCAATGGTTCATAATGGCCACTGAGGGCATCGACATCATGGAACAAGATGCAATATGGATTGTTAGATGCAGTTTTGTTGAATAGTAGATATCTTGTTTTTCTTGTCAATGACCATATGCCAACTGATATATTCAGCCAGTTAGACAACCACCGAATACAAAATGTATCTCCCCAAAGTCCCCTCTGATGTGCAGGCAGAACTGGAGATGCAGACAACCGCATCTTTGAAAAATACGTAGCCACATCATGTATTCCATGCAACTGCCGAAGAAAATCATATTCCAGTTCGTATTCATAGGACTGCAAAGCCTCAGCATCGCCATTTTTAAAACATGCCAAGAAATAATCTATCAATCCATTGCGCAACTTGGTCGACGAATACCAGAAATGCAATAGAACCTGGAATGTATCGAAAAGGAAATCCCAATAGTATACGAGAAT
>JASDQU010587869.1:10426-42444 GCA_032191745.1 Picea mariana | reverse complement strand
GGGTGTTGAGATTCAATAGCTCCTGTGGTATGCACCACCACTGAGTTGCATCAATTAGCTGATTGTACCACTTTGAAAAGGTTTCATTGTTGAACTCCAGGTTCTCTTGATTCGACCTTGCATGCCATGGTTCAAACATTTTCACAAGGCGTCCTTTGTCCGATGGTGCCAACTATCTTCCCATGGGTGGCCTCCATTTCCACATTACAAAGGCTACTAATAGGTATCCATATGTAAAAGTTCCTCCTTTCTCCTGAGCTTCCTCACAAGCAACTAGGAGTTCCTCTAGTAGGTAGTTGCACCAGCTGAACACAACTCCATTTGTGCAAAATTTTGCTAATGAAAGAGCATCTAAGGTGCATTAGCCCTTATATTAGGAGCACATGACCTTACTCTCAATGACATAGTAGGTTTTCCAGACTGTTTCTAGAATAATTGGATCAATCTTCATTGTTCTCCCTCCTCTCTGAGTATGGAATTTTTCGTACAGGATGACTTCTACCTTCCTCTTCCCGTGTTTGATCAAGCCTTGAAATCCATTGGACACATCCTCACCCTTGAGGGATAATTTGGTGAGCTAGTGGATGGCATATGCATGAATTGGATATATTTAGTCCAACCATAGGCTCCTGCCATGCACTCAACTGATCAAAAATTTTGTGCACCGCGCAACCTCACCAGTGGTCCCAAAGACCGGTAAATCTCTAAGGTGCATAATTATAGAATTGAACATGTTGATGAAGTATGGTTTGGGGAAATATTGCATGCCTTCCATTGCATCTGGACCCAAGTCCCATAACACACTAATGTTCATCTGTGGAAACAACACTTGGTCCATCAAGTCAAGGTCCAAGAGTTTTACTTTCTTAGTCTTCCCCTTGACATCACCTATGACCTCGATCCTAGGATCATATGGCTCATCTGGAATTAATTCTTTGGTAGTCAAAGTCCAGGCTCCTATTTCTCTTGGCATGTTGGATTTGAAGTGATAGTAAATTGGATGAGTTGGGGTTAGGTTTGCGATTGGGGAATGAAAAACCTCTCAAAGTATGCTTGGGTGCAGATAATTCAAAACCAGAGGGTATCTAACAACAAATAGTGAGTATTTCTCCTAGAGTTCACAGGATCTTATAACTGGATAACTGGAAAACTCTGTAGTAGCGCATAAAAAAACTCATCATTAAGCCATAAATGCAATATTAGGATTCAGTGTCTGATGGGACTGATAACGGGGTAAAATCTATAGGGTGATCCTGGATTTTAATGAATGGATTATCAGGGATGTGGTCGACCTGAGGGGCTTACCATTTTAACTATTGAGAATCCTAGTAGGGATATCGATGGCATCTATGCATATCACGCCTTTATGGATTAACGAAATTTTTTGATTGGTTACTGTAGCTACCATAAAGCGTATGGATGGATGAGATGTGTATGGCACATTTTTTGTGATACAGTTCAGATTTTCCCTCCCTCCAACCACAATGGGGGTCCCCATCATATTAATGACTTCATTTAATGTAATGGTGGTTCTTCCAACTTTGGGCAGCCAAAGAAGAATTTATGCACAGAAGCAACACTTAGACTGAAAAAGGAACATATATCGTGGCGCAACTATGCACACTCTGACATTATTAACTGAATTAAAGAGATTACAGAAAATTAAAATCTAACTATTGTACATGCTCCTTTGGACTGGAGAAACCATCCTTTGGATCAATCATGAGAAATGTAGGGTTTCAGGCGAGCAGCATTCACCCAACTTGGTTGAAGGATACCATCTAGTTACGCTAGCTTCACTACACCAAAGTGTCAGATGTCTGCAACTATGAATGGACCCAACCAATGCATGTGCAACTTGCCTGGATGCTTCTGATACTGGCTCTCATAGCTTAGTAACTTATCCCCTTGTGTAAATCTTTTGCACTTAATATGCCTGTCACACCAAGATTTCTATCTAGCTTTCTCAATTGACTGATTAAAATATGCTAAAAATATTTCTTCCTCAAGTTCTCGCAAGTCTGCAATCCTCTATGCAACTGATTCGTCATCTGTCATGTGTGTAGTCCGTGCTATATAAATACTAGGGGTGATAAACTATGCAGGTACAACAATTTTTTTTCCATAAACCAACTGAAATGGAGTATACTCGTGGATATTCTTTGTGGTAGTCCTGTAAGCCCACAAGACTACTAGAACTCTATCAACCCAGTCTTCTCTGTTTGCGCAACATACTTTTGTTAGTCCTCTTTCCATAATTTTATTGAATGCCTCCACCATACTATTAGCTTTTGGATGGTTGGGACTGATCTTATGGTACTGTATAAGGAATTCTTTTGTTGACGTTGTGATTGTGCTACTGATAAAGTGACTACCTTTATCACTGGTCAAACGTCTAGGGCATCCAAACTGAGTAATGACATTTTCAAATATAAATCTAGCAGATGTATCTATTGAACAATCTTGAACTTCCTCTGATTCAGCCCATCCTGTGAGGTAATCGGTTTTGGTGATGATGTATCTGGTCTTTGAGTGCTTATCCAGGGGGTTGATCGATCCAATAAATTCAACAAACCACTTCTCACATTCTTGAAGTGCTCTAACTGGATGAAGGGGTAATTCATCTCTGTGTGATGGCTTTCCTACTCTTTGGTAGGTGTCACAATATATAGTGTAATCTTTAGCGTCTTTAATTAAAAATCCCACCATAGTCTAGCTTGAAGTACCTTTTGTGTAGTATCTTTACCTCCAACATGTCCTCTCGCAACACCACTGTGACATTCCCATAGGATATATTGTCTTTCATGGTTCAAGACACATCTTCTGAGGATGTTGTCTAGCCCCAATTTGTAAAGTTGTCCCGCAATTAGTTGATAGTCTGTTGCGTGAACCACCATATATCATTTTTGGGTTGTGAAGTAATTTTTTGGGTAGGTCCCTATACTAAGGAAGATAGCAATATCTTCAATATACTTCAAGATGGCCTCAATTCAGAACAAGTCCACATCTGGGAGTTGATCATCCACTACTCCACCACTTTCCCCTAACTCCAACCTGGAAAGGTGATATGGACCTACATTGCATATTCCTAGTCTGAAAATTGCTTTGAATGAAAACTCTTGAAAAAGCAGTAGCCACCTGCAAATCCTTCCTTCAAATATTGGTTTATTGACTAGGTACTTCAATTCAGAGTGGTTAGTAAAAATCTTGAAATGAGAGCCTAACAAGTAGTTTCTAAACTTTTGTAATGCATAAACCATAGCTAGACCTTCCATTTCAGTATTTATGTAGTTGCGTTCAGCTTGCAAAAGTTTTCTGTTGGATATTTCCTTCCCCTAGTTGCGCTAAAATGGCTCCTAGGGCAATACCTGATGCATCCACATGCACATGGAATTCAATTTCCCAATTGGGAAATATCAAAATAGGTGCATTATTTAGTTTTTCTTTGAGAATATCAAATGCTTTGTCACACTCTAGTGTCCATTCAAATAGTTAGGACTTCTTCAAAAAAAATTCTAAAGGTGCGGTGATAGTTGCATATCTTCTGATAAACCTGCTGTAATATCATGTATGTCCTAGTGTAGAGCGCAACAATTTCACACTTGTAGGTGGAAGCATGTTCAGAATGATCACAACTTTAGATAGGTCTACGAAGACTCCTTCTCTGCATACAATATGGCCTAATAGATTTCCATGTGGTACACAGAAAATGCACTTCCTTAGATCCAGAGATATCTGCAATTCACGACATCGATCAAACATTAACTGGAGTATCCCTACATGGTGTTTTAACGGGTTGTATACGGTCCAATCATCCATGTGGACTTCTACAAACTTGTGGATGAACTCTCGAAATGTTGTTATCACAATCCGAGAGAAAATTGTAGGGACATTCTTCAAGCCAAAGGGCATTGCATTGTATGTGAATGATGCCCATTCAGTTATGAATGTTGTATTCTTCTTGTATTACTCTGCGATTCTGACTTGGTGGTATCCTGAGAATCCATCTGTAAACAAATAACATTATTTTCCCACAACCTGAATTAACACTTCATCACTGAAAGGTGTCGGAAACAGATCATGCACACATGTAGAATTCTGACTTCTGTAGTCCACACATACCTAAATTCCTTCTGTATCTTTCTTGCTCTTGATAACTATGGGGATAATCTAGTCTGCTTATTCAATTGGGAAAATAAGTCTTGTCGGGAGCATTTTATCCACTTCCTTATTGACCTTCTCTTTTATTCTAGGATTAAGTCGGTATGGTCTGTGCTTCAGAGGTCTTGAGTCGAGTTTCAACTCGATTTTCATTTCTCCCATGGCTCCTTTTATACCTTTCAGTTCTAAGAATGTTTTTGAAAATAAGTCCTCATACTCCCGCAACAGGTTGTGTACTTCATTCGTAGTTTTCTCATCCTAGTAATATCCTATAGAAGCTATCTTAAGATTCTTTGTACTCCCTATATTACCTTTCTACAACTTTAGTGGATGGTTATAAGAGCTACAAGTGGGACTGGGTATAGTATCATGAATCTCTCTACTTCCTTCCATTTATTTAATGGTTAAGTTTATAAGCTCTTCTAAGTCATCAGGTTTTTCTAGTTCTTTCTCAACTTTACATCAAGGTACAACTATCTTATCAGTTTCAAGACTTAGACTAGACTGAAGAAAATGAACATGGTCAAGACATACTAATGGACTTGATCTTTTTTTTCAAATATCAGTAAAACACATTTCTCTGATTATTTGAAGGATTGTGTTGAGGTCGAGGTACTTACTTGTAAAGGAGAAGTCCTTACAAAATTGGTCTTGTAAGGTCTGCCAACAATTTGTTTTTCTTCTGGTCTCCTCATGTATATACCATTATTTTGGGATTGGACCCAGCGACTGGAGAAATACTTGAACCCATAGGTGAGAGGGTACTTCTGCAACTCTCCACTTCTTTAAGCAATGATCAATATGCACTTTAGGGTCAGACCGTTCATAAAAAAATTGCGCATCTTGACAATATATATTCATCTATTCTTTTAATCGTTCCCTACTCTTGAATCAACATCACATGGCTTGTTTTGCATCTTCTCACTCCATAATCAAGGATTTATGAGTGGCCCACCATCTCGTAGGTGTATCTTGCAAGGCTAAGTCAAGAAAAAATATCCTTTGATTCGTCGTTATTTTCTCTTCCATGTTGGAAAGAAAACTGTGTACCTCTGAGGTACCATCATATGTCGGGTGTTCTCTGACCTCAGTTCCAATCCATCTCGTTGCTCTAATAATTGTGCATCATCTTGAGAATCGTTCATATGGACCCTGCTACCAACTATCAAATGCTAATTTTGAATCCTCCTCAGCAGACTGCATGCTTCTTCAACTTACCGAGCCATCTGCAGTGGGATTTATGTAATATGGTCTCGTTCCTTCTGTTATGGTGTATATTTTTTCAAGAGCATCTGACTCCATATTGTGGTCCACTGGTTCAGTATATCTAGGCCCTAAACATGGCTCTAAGGGCTGACCTACTTTTATCCCATCTACTTCAAGCATCATGGTGTCCCTCTTTAGATCAATGATAGCATAGTTATCGTATTCCCAATCAATTTCAAGTAGAGCAGGGTAGGGATCCTTATCTCCCATGATTTCAATTACCTCAAAATCGGTTGTGGTTTTAACTCCCGTAACATCTATTTCCACATTTTCCAGCCTTCCTACTCGGAAAATGCAATACTGGTTTTCCATTCTCAACTGGATGGTAGAATATACTAACTAAGGTTTTCCCAAAGCTTCCTAGCTATTTTTGGGTAGGATATTGACATCAGATCCCAAATCTAGCATGACATCTTTCATTTCAAAATCATCTAGTTGGGCTTCTAACCTAAATTATTTTCCTTTTTGCACCTTTCTTCGTTGTATTCTCTGGGTATTCTTCTCAGGGAGGTTGGTTCTTACTATGGATTTTGGGGTTCCCTCATTTCCCAGTATTAGGTACAGGGTTTTGTGCAAATTCTCTGTAAGTTGGTCATCCCCTAGGATATCAAAGAACAATTGAAACCATAGATTGATTACATTTTGATATTGCTCATGGTGTCTCCTTGGAATTGCAGAGTTTCTAGGTGCTAGTGGTGAGGTAGGGGATTGCACAAGTTTAGGTTGAGAGGAAAATTTAGGGGGATTATCCATTATCTCTAGAGTGAGGATAATCTTAAATATTTCTATTGCATCTTTGAAAAACAACTTTTTTTTCACAGGGTCACACCTCTCATCCTTGGGAACAAATTTTTGAACCTTGGGTTGACTGTCTGCGTCTGCCCTAGTTTTTTCTCTTCCATGAGTAATGATGTTGATCTTAGGTAGCTATCCCTTGGTTCCCCTTTTTATTTTTGAGCTTATGATATTAGCTCCTCATTGATGAACCCGATATTCACATTTCGTGATCAATTATGGGCAGTCTTCGGTTACGTGCCCATTATTTCTGCAGTGAGAGAACCATGGTCGTCTTGGGTGAGTGAATTCTCTGGCCAAGTGAACTTGGTTGTTGTAGTTGTAACATCGGCTTGGAAATATTCCTCCTATGAATCCATCTCCAACACCACCTCCCTGGCTTCTTCCAGGTCCTTGGGAGGTTTCATTTATTTTGAATGTTGTCTGGTCTAATCTGACAGCAAGCAAGTCCAGCGCTCTACATTGATTTGTAGCATGGGTCGTAGATGAACAAAAATTGTATTGTATTGGACACAGTCGTGTACTTATTCATAATAGGACACTTCCTTGGCACATGCCCATGTGTCTGATAAATCTCACAATACTCAGATGGTTGAGTTGTTTGAGTGCCTGGGAAGGTATGGTATATCCTTGGTGTATGGAATGGTGGAGTCGCAGATACTTGCACAACTCCTCTCATTGGTCCTGGAGAGGGTCCCATCAGATTATGAGGAGGTCCCATTCCCCTCATGCGTGGACATTCATTTGTCATATGCCCTTCTGTGTAGCATCCTGTGCACCAAAATCGAGGTCATCTTGGTCTTGGTGTGGTTAATTCTTGAATATTCTCCATTAGAGCCGATATTTGTCCCTAGAGTTGAGACAAATTTGCATCCACTGGAGGTCTGGTCACCCTCAGACTCCCTAGATAACCTTCCACGGCTTCAATCTTCATCGATTGTTCCAAGGTGTCTGTTAAGGTGGCTATCCATTGTTGTGTTAGAGGAATTCTTATCAGAGGTAGTAATCCTTGGATGTACCATTCCCTCTGGTGAACTTCGTGAATTGGATGTGTTAACCTCACAATAGAATCTTTAAATTTCTAACTGTAATCCCAGGTTGATTCTCCTTCCCTTTGTTGAAACTTGTGCAAATCAGAGAGATATTGTTGCTCTGATTGAGGTGGTTTGAATAAAGTGATGAACTTCAAACGAACTTGGGCAAGGGTGAACTCTTGTCCTTGCATCCCTGGTTCAATAGCCTTCATGTGCCATTTGAGGGAAAGACCCCTCAAGGTAGTCTGAAACTATACTAACTTCTTTGCATCGAGAGTCCCTCTGGATATGTAGATGGATTCACATAGGAACCAATGTTTCTCTACATCCTCATCCCCTTTACCCAAGAATTTTGGGTATTGGGCTATCAATCCTCCCATATTTCCAGCCATTATGGGTCTCACTTTTCCTATTAGAATGAAACCTAACGGTCTTCATTGTGATATGCATGGGGATCTCAGTATCCTCCCAGCATTTACACTTACAGACTATGACTAACTAACTAGATGCAATGGAATATAAATAGCATACGTAGGCGATGTAGAATTTACCACGAGTATAGAGGACACCTNTCTGGGCGAGTTTCTTTGATTTGGGGGTCTCGTTCTCTTCCTCTCGAGCATCCTTCTTGGACTGATTCCTGATGTTTCCTGATATTGGGGTTGAATCTTCTTAGTCTTCTGCAAGGTCCAAACCTTCTCCGTCTTCCCTCGCTTCTCCAAAATTTTATTCTCATCCACCCACCTGGGGACTCCTTCCTCTTTACGCTTCTCTCTGTTGTAATCTTAGAATGACCAGTATTTCTTGTCTTCTTACCTTCCTCAAATCTTCCTTCTTTCTTTCATTTGTTCCTCTTGATCCAATTTCTTTTTGCAACACCTTGGATTGCTTTGCTTCTTTCTTTACCTTTCCACGCCACCACTTCTCAACTATGGTGGCTCTCCTTAAGGCTTTCTCATTTATTGTGTTCATTTCTTGATCTTTCCCCATATGAAAAAGGACCCTTTCCCCTTGTCAGGTCATGATCCTACCCCAAAATCACCCTACCACAAGCGTAGGTGTTTAGGTTTCCATCTTAGTCGAGGGAATAATTATCATCCCCTCCTCCATCAAGAATACTTTGATCCACAGGGGAATTTCCCTCAACAATATCCCTCGTGCACCTTTCTTGAAAATTTATTTCGCTCGTGAAAAATATTGGCAATTCTCAGTTGCGAATTCAATGATATATCCTTCTAGAGTCATGTTAACCCAGAAATCAACCACTCGCGTAATTTGGTCATCCAACCGATGAAGGGTTGTGATATTCTATGTATCCCAAGTACATGTCTTCTTGATGCATTCTTGGAATTCTGTAGCCTCCTATAGCCGATCTATCCAATGGAATAGTTCTTTCGATAATTTTACCCAGAATATCTCATATTGGTCACTCGATCTTTCTGAATAAAATACAGACTCTCTTCTAGCATTCACGCATTTACCTTGGAACTCCGCTTCCTTCCATATAAAGGCATTACAATTTCATTCCCACCATTTATGAATATCAGATCTATAGATCCGCGGAAGAATTATCCTCACAGGTTCCCTTTTAAAACACAGGTCCCGACCATGGAACAATTTTGTTGTCGCAAAAGTGATCACACCAAGGTCCTTCTCAAGTTACCAACAAAAGGTACAAAAGTAGTCTAGAGCGTTGGCATTTTCATTTTCCTGGGAGGGAAGAAGTCTCATCTGAAGCACAATAGAAATGAAAAAGAGAGGGAAGGGTAAGCATAATACTTAGATAAATCTATGATGTATCAAGATTCATGTTAGTCTTACGCAAGATAGATTAAGCTTGTAGCAACTCTGAACATTTCCTAACTGAGAAGAAAGAAATAGAGTTGTGTCGCCATTCAAAAGGAAGCAATTAAGGATATTAGACATAAAATATAATATAGATTAACATTCAATACATTCAAAAGACTAAATACACAGGATACTCCCCAACCAAGTATGAGACAAGGTTATTTCAGTCCCTTACTCTTTCCAACTCTACAATAATACAAAACTCTATTAAATTAATAGTCTGGATCTTACCCAGATCTCAAGATCCATCTAAGATAACAACATGAATGATAACATAAATGACTCTAGAGACAACAACGACAACCCCAAAAACAACCAACAACCTTATTACAATCATATCAATCTCATATATATAATTCGATCTAGGTTTTTTGGTTGAGAACCCGAGAGTTATCTCTTCTTCTTGATCTTGTTGCAACTTATTTCTTCAAAACTAATGTTCAACTGTCCTTCCAAACTCTTTTTGTTTCTTTCTTTAGTTTGTTTTCCAACTCCTCAGCAGCTTACACAACTTCTGTCCACCAAAATGAAGCTGCAACATAACTTGCGCAACTTCTTTTCATCAAAACGAAGGGCCCAACATTTAGCCCAGGAGGGGGTGAACCATGGTAAAAAATGTGTTATATGTGATGTTTCTTGAATGTTTGCTTTCTATCAATGATTAGTTTATGAATGAATGGTTAAGATAGATTTATTAGTAATACTTAAATCATGAGTAAGATTAATGCATGAAGAAGATAAACTACACTCCCATATCCCCACTCATTCCTAGACTGCAAACATCTGAGTATTTCATTCACCCATAAATCTATCTTGGGAGAGACTGCGCAGTGCACTTTGTGCACTATTTATCCTTCTGATCAGACCAAGAATAAGTGAAATAGAAATCTAAACCAACAGAGGTTGTTTTTTAAAAACATTTGAAAGTTATTCATGTATCATGTTGAACAATCAATGCAAGACACGATGATGGATGAAACTGATGAAAATGAGAAAAATAAGGTGTATTTGGATCCTAATTTAGGCGTAGTGTCTGATCTGGAAGACAACTCTAGTGAATTTAGTGCAGAGGCCACATTTCGAGAGAACTAGCAAGGTGATAAAGCAATACATAAACATAAGAGCGTATACCTTGTGATATATTTTAAGGTAAGGTCGCATGAGGGTTTGAAGTATGAATGATCAAACCCATCAACTTGGAATATACACACAAATGTGCTTTGATTTGATTAATTATGATCTCAAATTTGTTTAAATTTCCATAACTACAGATCATATGCTTCAAATCAATGTCTTATTGGTACAATTTGGCCCTCTTTTGACCAATTAGATACACTATATGTTGCTTGAAAAAAAGAAGCAGTTGGTTGTAGTGTTGAAATTGGTACCTTCATGGGAAACAATATAAGGCAACAAAATTGGATAATGGAATTTGATCGGCAACATAAATCCCCTTTATTGGGAGAATAGGTAAGCCCATGTTCATTTATTGTAGGAAGAATCCATTAAAGGTAGAGGAACCTATGCTATTGTCTTCCTAGAGGACATAAGAGATTGTTTTTGTAGATTGAAGGCCATTATTTGATGTAAAGAAGTGTAAAAATGTACATTACATCTTTTTGAATGGATCAGTTTGTCATTTGAAGTGGATCCAGAGAAGTCATCCATATGGGTGAACTTTGTTATCAATTTGCTGAGCATTTCCTGTGTTATTTCAGTTCTTTCTTTAAGTTTTAGTATTGAAATATCATTTTTTAATTGATTGAGAGGTTGGTTATAAGGATCCAAATTAGCAGAACAAAACATTTAACACAAATTTCTTGTCAAGTTTGGTTATCAAAGGCATTGATTAGAGGTTAACTCGTATGCTTATTTGGATTTGCACAAGTGTCGGTGTTAGTCAGTTCAATAGGTGAACTCTACTACATTAAATTATCAACCTGGGGATCGTGAACTGATGAAGTGCATGCAAAATACATGCAAGCCTTATCTTCCAATCTATCCCTAAATGACTACTTATGAAAAAGGAATTTTTTTCAATGTTTGGCTATAGAAACATAGTCATTGCTTTAGCTACAAAAAACAAAGTAATTGTTCACTATTTAGCTGTAGAAACATAGTTTTGTTTAGCTGCAAAAACAACTGAGTATTTGCAAATCATGAAAATAAATACATAAGGATAATTATAAACACTTAGGATAATCAATATAATGGATTTTTAATTACATTCTTTCAATAATCTAAAGCAATGAGAGTTCTTGCATCTGAAATAACAACCAATTATTCAATTAATGTTTATTGCATTAGTTTCCTTGTGTAAATGAAAATGAATGAATTTACATAAAGAGAAATGAATATAAATGTAAATCATGCACATGAATAAGAAACAAATATAAAAAATAAAGTAAATGAGTAGCACACTCATTATTAGGGGTCCCTCCTAGCTTGGGGAATGCTACTTAGAAGAGTTTGTATGAACTAAGCTCTTGTAACCTTAAAACATGTAACTCACGAAAGTTCACAGTAACCAGAACTTAATATATTAATTCAGATCAGTAATATGAGTTTAGAGTATTTGTATATCATCATATACATCCCTCATGAAGGTTTGATAACCCATATTTGTACATTACATACAAGATCTTAGATCCACAACCCACAAATCCTCAAACCAGTTGCAACAACATCTTCTGAGAAAATTTAGTTTAAAGAATCAATAACATCTCCTGGATATTTCCATTTTAGATAAATCCATTCAATTGGAAACTAAATGGTCGTGTCCTGCATAAAAACCATGTCCCGGATTTGCAAGATTCCCCTTCATCTTCTCGCAATTTACCCCACAAATCATTGTCTAGAAACTAGCGTGAGTTGACATAAATATTTGACCAAGAGTTGAAGCTTCATTCTGTCGACCTGGCCATGATTTGATGGACACATTGTTGGATTACTGAGAGGGGGGGTGAATCAGTAATAGAGAAATTTAATCCTTTTTAACCATATAATCCAAGTGTTATATCAATGTAGCATTATCATCCAATAACTGTTGAGTAAATAAGCAATGAACAAATGAACAATCATACACATACACAGTACACCGGTGTTTTACGTGGAAAACCAAAGCAGGAGAAAACCATGGAATTCTTTTTCTTATATGTCTTGAAGAATTACATTCATTGGAAGTACCAACTTCCTTTTTTTTCTAGCTGCAACTGGAAGGAGGCTCCAACCCCCAAGTTTCTTAGGCTACAACCTGAGGGAAGCTCCAACTCCCCAATTCTCTGGCTACAACCAAAAGGAGGCTACAACCCCTTATGTTCTCCGATTACAACCGGAAGGTGGATACAACCAACTTTCCTTTCCCCATCCAACCTCCCTAATGTATAAGTAGAATGATGGAACCACTGTGATAATATCACTGTGAGATAACTGTTGTAAACCTATACAAATCAACCTGTAATCATCGTGTACCATAAACAAGTGCATCAACCATGCACCAACCTGTACCTCAACCTATAATCAACCTGTACCATAAAAAAGTGCATCAACCATGCACCAACCTGTACCAAACAACCTGTAATCAACTTGTACCATAAACAAGTGCATCAACCATCCACCAACCTGTACCATGAACAAGTGCATCAACCATGTACCAAACCTGTACAAATAACACGTCACAACAACCTGTCCAAACAACCTATCACAACAACCTGTCTCATCAATTTTATCATCCAAAACAGATCTAATCACCAATATAAATCACCAAGAAAACTCTCAAATATGTGCATCAACCAACCATAACACAACAACTCATAATCATCACCAAGATCAATATGTGCTTCTAATAATATACCAATACAAGTATGCTACATCATCCATAAACCATGTGTCAAAAATACTACTGACAAGTTCCTCCAACCTTGTACCAAGTATGTACCAATCATGTATCAACTACTCATCTATGACTCATCAATATGTACCAACATCATCAAATATACGCCTCATGTATGTGCCTACTCATCAACTACTTGTCTCAAAAATGTACCCAACATGTACCTCAAACAAAATCCCTCATCAATTTCATCATCCAAATATGATTTGTAACTCTGTAATAAACCTGGTGTATATGATCACATACCTTCAAACCTTCCTTAACTTTAACAACAAGAAACTATCATTTTCATCAAACTTTACTTTAGTCTCACATGACTAGTTTTGGATTAGTGAACAACCCTAAATTGAAATAATCATAACTATGTACCTGTAATGAATAAATATCTTAAAATAGTATATGATGTTATTCAGTGTGTTTTATGAAATTCCTCCAGGTGTCACTAATTGGAACCTCTCAGAAAAAACAATTATAGCAAAAATGGAATACCTTGTTGAATCCTGGATTATTCTAGAGAGAGAACTTGTAGAGCGTGCCTCGAATGGAATATTTGTTGTATGGATATGAAACTATTACACAAAATACTGAATATTGTACTATAAACAACACTTTTGGTTGTACTTAATTTGGATCTGTTATTAATAAGTTATGACGTTTTTACCGAAAACACATGTTTTATACTAGTTTTAGGACTAGCCACAAACCCTATTTTCCACGGAGTGTAACTCCAAAACTACAACGACCCACAAGATGAAATTGTTACCACAACTACTTGGATATGTTTTATCAATGGCCTATTCATTTCCCAGTCCGAGTCATTCTATAAAAAAAATTATTGCAAAAATGGTGATATGACTTGTAAATAACATACCTTAGAAAGCATCATCAAAATAATTTATCCTCCCTTGAATTTCGGCCTTATTTACTTCACCTTCTCTCTTAAATTTGGATTATATATACATTGGTTACCTCAGTCACCTATATATATTCAATATTCTCCAAGTGTGATGTAAAATGAGAGACCCTTGCCTCTTATTTATACTTTCATGTAGCTTCCTTAAGGGGTTACCTTTTAACCATCTTAACCCACTTTCCTTATTTTAGAGTTAACCAACTTCTAACCACTTGTCCAATTAGTAATTTATCCATTAAATTTATTATTCAAATAATTTATTTTGTATCCACTTTGAATTATAGTAAACTCATCACTTCACTTTACCTCAAGGGGTTACCTTCTAACCATATTAAACCACTATCCTTATTTTAGGGCTAACCCACTTCTAACCACTTGTCAACTTAGTAATTTCTCCATTAACTTTATTATTTAAATAATTTATTTTGTATTCACTTCGAATTATAGTACACTCATCACTTCACTTTATTATTTACCTTCTAAAAATCTCTTAAACCACTTTGACTACTTTGACCTTTTGGGGCTTCTAGATGACTCATGAGGGTTCTCCAGCTTCACATGGCCATAACTCTCTAACCGTGAAGAGTTATGTGACGTTACACATACCAATAGAAGTGGCATGACATGTACTATCCATATAGAATAGTATTTCCTTCAAATATATCAAAACTCATACCATTATCCATCAAACAAACTTGGGTCCATTACCCAAACCTGGATTCTCCAACTTCTCATGGCCATAACTCTCTAACCGTTAGGAGTTATGTGATGTTCCACATATCACCAGAAATGGAATGACATGTAATATCCATATAGAATATTATTAGCTTTAGATATATTAAAATTCATACCATTATACATGAAACAACCTTGGTTCCATTACCCAAACCTTTGTGCTACCGGAATTCGCTACCAGAATTTCTCCAAGGGTTGACATCAATCACTAAGGGTTGACATCAATCTACAATATCACTCTTCAATAGTTGACATCAATGACAACAAACAATCCATAACAACTATCCATCAACCTAAGACAACTCTCTGACACACATAACCATATGGCACATTCTATCTGCAAATTACATGTCGATTCTCATTTGGATAAGTGGAAGTATGAGAATCGATGACAACCATAGAAAGAAGTAAATTGTGGTGGCTTAGAGTTCTTTAGGCTTGGAAGAACTGAACTGTGGCTACATACTTCATCAACCCTCATTATTAAACCATCATAATCCTCTTTAATTCATTAAGAAAAAGGAAACTAATGGAAATTAACCACTTAATGATTGAATTTTTGTATTGGTGCATTCATGAGGAAACAAGGTAAAATTGGTAATGAATGAATGGACAGAAGAGGCATAATGATCCAAAAGGAAGTAATTCTGACAATGAAAAGGTGTCAAATCAGTGACCCAATACTTGTTATTGAATTCTAACCAAGTCTAAGTTCAAGTTGGGATAAGTTTCGATTGAATAGTAAAATATGGGGATTGGTTTGAGACATGAATTCCAAAGGAAAGCCATGGAATCTCCAAGGAAACAAAACCCATTCGATTTTGAAGGAATATTTCGGCAAGCCTTTTTAGAGATGAAAACCATCGTGGAAGAATTATATAAGGAATGAAAGAAGAATGAAGAAGTCCCAAATGAAGTTAAAGGAGAAGAAGGTCATGGTACCCCTCTTAAAACTCCTCCATATCCTCTCCTTCAAGTTCAAGTTCCTCTTCAATTTCATAGAAAAACAACAAGAGAAAGATTATTCTAATTTGCCTACATATTGGTTGAAATTAGAAGTGAAATTTGACTTGTGAATGTATCATGGAGAGCTTAATGTAGAGAAATTGGATCATTGGATCAAGAAAATTGAAGTGTATTGCAGGGTTCAAAAAATTATGGACGAAGAAGAAAAATTCCAACTAGCTACTCTCTGGCAAGTAGGCACAACATTGATCTATTGGGAGATTAAGAATAAAGAAGATCTTTTTAATAAAGGTAAAATGATATATTCCTTGGATGAATTCATAGCTCCATTAAAGAAGCAATTTTATCCTTTAGGGTATATGCAACAAGCAATAATGGATTGGTAGAATCTACGGCAAAATATAGGACAAAATGTGCAAGACTATACTCAAGAGTTTAGAAAGAGGGAATTGACATTGGGAATTCCTCTTAATATGTAAGAAACGCTTTAGAAGTATATTGGTGGGTTGAATATATATTTAAGACATATTATTCTTATGTTTAATCCAATCAATATTGATGAAGTTTGTGTCTAAGCCACTTATATTGAGTCAAGGGGAAAGAATGTCAAGGAAAACATCTCAAAGAAATGTTGGAACCTCAGATTTTAATGGTTCATCACACTTCTCTTGGAATTAGTTGGTCAGGATGTTGACCAACATATGGAAACAGTCCATCAGGTGATCGACCAAATACCTACATCATTTGATCGAGTAGTCAACAAGCCTATCAATCAGACAATTGACCAATAGTCGAAGACAGACGATTCATGGATCAAACATGTGAGAAATCGACTACAAATTGGATGCATGGATGTTTGAGTTGAAAATCCTTGTCGAGCTGACTAGACAACATGGATTTGACAAAGTCAAATCTAGAAACTGATGATTGTATGTGGAAAATATCTTCCCGATTCCAAGGAAGTTGGTTATATCTTGAGGCTATAAATAAAATATTGTATGGTTCATTATTAAGTGTTTCATATGCAATATATTCTAATGTTGAAAATGGAGTGCATGTTCAATATGCATTGTGATGTTTTGATCATGATGTGTTGTGCTTAAGTGTTGTAATGGTGTCTTTAGACACTAACTGTTCTCTTTGAAGTTATTCTTCTTCGACTGTCTGCATATATTGTTGAGTCTGATCTATTTTGCGATTGACTCTAGGCCAGTGATTTGTTGACTATAACCTTGAAACAAATAATATTTGTTAAGATATCGAAGATGGATTTGAAAAATGATCATGTTGTTTTGAATGGATCAAACTATGATGTCTAGACACCAGACATGGAAAATGTACTAAAGAGTAAAGGATTGTGGAAATATATGAAGACTACAATTCTAGATCTGACAAATGATCAAATGAAGTTCACTATTGAAGGAAATAAGGATGAGGTTGTGGGGGTCATCACGACCTATATCTTGCGAAAGATTCATTTTTATATGTAAGGTACCATATCTATTATAATAGTAGAAAATAGAAATACTGCAGAGAATAACAGTAGAACAACACAATATATGAAACCACAAAACCAAAATAATACCTTATTGATAGGAAACAATATTCACTTACCTCTTTGAGGGGGTAACCTCCAATAGAGAAGCGCTCTATTAAAATAATTCTCAAGACAAAACTTCTCATGCCCTCGACTCCTATTTATACTAAATCCATCTGCCAAAAGAACAATCTAGAGGAATACATTTCTAGAAGTGGAAGCTTCTATTAGGTCTTCTTACATTTGACTTATTCTTCCTTATTACTAGGCCTTTTTAATATCAACTTTTATTACATGGAAAATATATTATTCTACTTATGTGAGGGGTTAGGAAGGTTAGATACCTAACATTCCCTCTCCCTTAAAAACAACCTTGTCCTCAAGGCTTGAGATGGGGAAATTTCTGCATAATGGTGGTCGTCTCCCAGGTGGCATCTTTTGGCTGTGTGTCCTTCCACTGAACTAGAACTTCTTTGATAGTGTGCCAGAAAAGACAAAGCTCATGCTTGTCCAAAAATTCTTGTGGATGTAACCAAATGGAACCTTCTTCATCCAACTCAGGTAGAATGGTATGAGTATGGAACTTAGTGCCAATCACTTTCTTTAAGTAGGAAACATGAAAAACAGGGTGGAGCTTAGAGTGACTAGGAAACTCTAACTAGTAGGCCATGGACCCCACTCTCATGATAATAAAGTAAGGACCATAGAATCTGGGGGTGACTTTATGACAGTTCTTGACCTTAAGAGAAGTCTAATTATAAGGTTACAGACAAATAAACAGTTGGTCCCCTTCAACAAATTCACGTTCATAATGGCCTTGGGTTGCTTGTTGTTTCATGCAATTCTAAGCCATGACCAAATTTGATTTGAGAGTACGGAGGATGGTCGTGAAAACTATAAGAGTTTGATCCACCTATTGAACCTTGGAGACACTAGGCATGTATGATACAACTGAAGGTGGATTTTGTCAAGAGACTGCTTCAAAGGGAGTCATGCGAGTTGTTTTGTGGTAAGAAGTGTTGTATCACCATTCAACGAGGGGTAACCACTAAACCCACTAATTTTGTTTGTCAGATACAAAAAACCTCAAATATGTTTCCAAACACTTGTTGACTACTTCAGTTTGGCCATCATTCTGAGGATGATATGTTTTGATGAGATGTAATTGGGTTCCCTGGAGTCAGAACAATTCTTGCAAAAAAGTGTTTGTGAAAGTGGGATCATGGTCAGAAAAAATAGAATGAGGCATGCCATGGAGTTTGAAGATATTATCCATAAATTTTTGAGCTACGATGGAGGCATTGAAAGAGTGTTGAAGAACACATAAATGAGCATATTTGTAAAGGCGATCCATGACTACCATGATGAATTCCTTAGTTCCTGATTTAGGGTAAGCCAAAAATGAATTACATAGAAATATCTGTCCAAATAGTAGGTAAGATCAAAACCAGTTGGAGTGTGCCTAGGGTTTTGACGATATCTTCCTTATTCCATTGACAGGTATCACATTTAGGCACAAATGTGTGAATTTCCTATTTCATATCATTCCAGAAAAAATAACGTTTGACCCAATCATAGGTTTTGGTAAAACCAAAATGCTTAGTTGTAGGTGAAGCATGAAACTCAAAGAATACGATGGATTTAGGGTTATACTGTTTTCTTAAATACATGAAACCTTTATAAAAAATATTATCCTTGTGCCATGAGTACCCTAGAGCCACTTGGGAATCCTTCTGTAGTGTTTGGATCATTCTTGAAATTTTGGGTCTTGTAACCATTCCTAGTGAACCGCTTGAAGCCAATCTATGACAATGAAAGAGAGTCAAAAAAGAGACCCATCTTCTTCATATTTCTTGGAAATGGCATCAACCACCACATTTTATTTTCCTTTTTTGTAGATGATCTCATAATCATATCCAAACAACTTGTTTACCCATTTTTGTTTCTACGGGGAAGAAATTATTTGTTCCATAAAATACTTGAGGCTTTGATTATCAATTTTTATTTGGAAGCATCTCCCCAAGAGATAAGGACGCCAAAGATCCACAACATAAAGAATAGCCAACATTTCCTTTTCATAGGTGGATTGGCCCAAATGGCACTTAGATAATTATTTTTTGGTGAAAGCCAAAGGTCTACCATCTTGCATGAGAATAGCCCCAATGCCTTTCCTTGAGGCATCACATTCTAGTCCAAAGGTCTTGTTGAAGTCAGGGAGAGCCAGAACTAGAGTAGTGCACATAGCCTCTTTCAAATCTTGGAAGGCATGATCGGCTATTAGAGTCCAACTGAAAGCATTCTTTTTAAGGAGCACTATGAGGGTAGCTGCAATTTTTCCATAACTCTTAACAAACTTGTGATAATATCTCATCAAAACCCAGGAAGCCACGTAGACTTTTAAGAGTTTTTGAGTGCGACCAATCTTGCATAGCTTCAATTTTCTTTAGATCTACCTGTACACCATCCTTGATGACAATATGTCCTAGGTACTCAACTTCAGAGGCTCCAAAAGCACATTTAGACTACTTAAGAAAAAAAAATTGTGTTAAGACCGTAGCTAGAGGACTTGATCCACATGGGAAATATGGGCTTGCCAAGTTTTTCTATAGATGAGAATATCATCAAAGAAAACGAAGACAAAATGATAGAGGAAAGGACAAAAGACATGATTTATGAGACTTTGAAAGGTGGAGGGAGCATTACAGAGGCCGAATGAAATAACCAAGAACTCATTGTGACCCTCACGAGTTATGAATGCAGTCTTGGGAATGTCTTCTTCTTTCATACGAATCTGGTGGTAGCCATAATGGAGATCAAGTTTGGTAAATACCGATCACCACTTAATTCATACAAAAGGTCATTAATGACAGGAATGGGAAATTTTTCTTTGATGGTGAGTTTGTTGAGAGATCTAAAATAAGGAAACATGCGCCAAGTACCTTCTTTCTTGAGTACCATGACAAATAGACAAGAATAGGGACTGGTACTAGGACATATGACATCGAATTCTAGCAATTCTTGAACAATATTCTCAATTTCATTCTTCTAAGTGAAGGGATGATGATAAGGGTGAAAATTTGGAGGAACACTGCCAAAAACTAGAGGAATGGAATGATCATGGACACCACGAGAAGGTGGAAGTCCCTGGGGGGTTTGAAACACAACTTGTTGTTGGGAGAGGATAGATTGGAGGTCGTGATGTACAAACGGTGTCTCAAATGCCTAAATGGCATGAAGTTGGGAAACAAATTCTGGAATGAACTTTTCTGAGGATATTTTCCATTCTGTGGGAACTAAAAATCTCTGGTGACCCTGTGGTGATGCCTTGGAAGTGGTGTTGTTGGCCCTCTTGCTGGAATTGCATGATTAATTTCTGGAAATCCATTATGATAGGGTTAAGAGTGTGTAACCATTATGCACCAAGTACAATGTCACAACCACGCATTTCAGTAGAAAACATGTGATATTTCAAGTGATATTGACCAATTTGGAGGTGCGCATTTTCACAACACCCTCCACATTTCATTGAAACCCCACTGGAAATCATGATTTGGAAATTATTAACTAGACAGATATAGAAATTGACTTCGTGGTCAATGCGGCGACTAACAAAATTATGGGTGTTTCTGTTGTCAACTAGAATTATGACTTTCCGTTTCTTAATTTAGCTAATTAATTTTAGGGTTTGGGGAGTAGAGAAACCTGTGAGTGCATTCATAGAAATCATTGGTTCAACTTTCAGTGGATCAGAGGGTGGAGTAAGATCATCTGGTGGAGGTAGAGTAGGTACATGATAAACATCTTCCTCTTCTTTAGAAACATCCTCAAACATAGCCATAAAAAACTTATGTTACTTACACTTGTGCCTTGGAAAATACTTGTCATCAAAATTGTAAAAAAGACCCTTGAGTTGGCGTTCAACCATTTCAACCCAAATCAATTTATGGATTTTGAAGGGAGTGGGAGGAGGGGCAGGAAGGGGGGTTTAGGGAAAGGAATAAAGGGTATTTTTATGGTTTGGGAGGAGACAAATCATTTTGCTTCCTTGACCCGTTTGGTAGCTTCCAACCAAGTATGGGAGAGATCCATGAGGAAATGGGCACATGTTTCATCCTTGAGGCCACTGATAAAGCATTCCATGAAAAAACCATCTGTCATGCCCTCCATTCTGAAAGATAATTTCTCAAAGGCAGTTATTAAATCTTCCACTGGGCCAGTTTGTTTCAACTTGGTCAAAAAACCTAAATGATGGGTGTCAGTTTCAAAGTGAACATAGATCTCTGCAACAAATTGTGTCCAAGTCAGAATACGTCTCTACCCTGAAAAAAATTAACCCAAAATTTACTGCCAAGCAAAGTGCTCTGATACCACTTGCAAGTTACTAGATATATTATAATATCATAAAACAAAAATACTACAGAGAATAACAACGAAACAACACAATATATGAATCCAAAACACCAAAATAATATCTTTATTGATAGGAAACAATGTTCACTTGCCTCTTCGAGGGGGAAACCTCTAGCAGAGCAATGCTCTATTACAATAATTCTCAAGAAAAAACTTTGTATTCCCTGGACTCCTATTTATACTAAATCCATCTACTAAAAGAACAATCTAGAGGAAGATCTTTCTAGAACCAGAAGCTTCTATTAGTTCTTCTTACATTTGACTTGTTCTTCCTTATTACTAGGCCTTATTAATATCAACCCTTATTACATGGAAAATATATTATTCTACCTACGTGAGGGTTTAGGAAGGTTAGGTCCCTAACACTATACTAGTGGAATCGACTATCCTCATCAAGTATGGAAGAATATAAAATTTATTTCGACAAATTCGATGAGAGCGACATCATGCAATTAGCAAAAGATTTGATCTCTCTCTATCTTCATTCCTTTGATACAATCGAGAGATATTTGGAGCATGCAAGGGAACTGTAGTTGAAATTGGGTGAAAGTGGAAATGATTATCCAATGAAATATGGAAAAATCATCGAGTTTGTCTTGATGAATCTGAGAACACCATTCGACGTGTTCATTTCAAATTTTTTCACCAGCTAGTAGGAATGCAAGGAAGATGGTAAGGAGTATACCTTTGAAGTTTTGTGTGGCTTATTGATTAATGATCAACACAAACTACTTTATGAATGGAATCTTGGTGGTCAACATCAAGCTCACTTTCTCAAGGGAAAGGAAAAGGTTAATGATAATGAAAGATGATGATTTGATACCCCTATACAAAGACCAAAATTCCCCAACCAGAAAACTAAAAGGCAGACAAATGCACCCCAAAAGAATCAAAAGAATAAATCATGTTAGTATTGTGGAAAGACAGAAAATGTGGAGAGAAATTGATATAGGAAGAGATATGACTTAGAAGAGAAAGTAAATCTCCTTGAAGGAGATGTGTCAATTGTCCATTATCCTGCTAATAATTTCACCTTCCAGGTTGGAAATTATCAAGCATTGAGTTCTCATTCTGTGAAAAATGAATGGGTGTTCGATTTCGAATGCACTCATCATATGGCTAAGGATGATTCCTTGTTCATGTCCTTAGACATAGATGTGGAGAGAAATATCTATGTTGTTGATGATTTTTCTCTCAACTCTGTTGTTCATGGTAATGTTCCCTATTGACATGGGAGAATTGATGACATCTATCATGTGTCGAACCTCAGTTCCAACTTGTTGTTGGTTTCTCAATTAACATATATAGGTAAGATTGTGGAGTTTTGGCTAGATCATTTCTTTGTTTAGGATTTGAAGAAAGGTCGATTGATTGTTGCCAATGGGTTTCTCGACTCTAAGGAGAATTTGTATAAGTTTTGTGACTCTACTTGACCTGACTCTAAACTAACTTCTCTTGTTGCTCACCCTGATGAATGAAGTCGACTATGGCATGAATGAATCAAACACCTGATTTTTCAAAGTTTGTACTCAATGGTAATTTCGAATATGCTTGTTGGTATACCTAAATGCTTTCCCCTTGATGGATTCTATAGAGCATGTGTACTTGGAAAACATCATTAGGAAGATTTTGAATTTGGCAAATCATGGCAAGTATATAACCTCCTAGAGATGGTTCATAGTGATATTTATTGCATCAATCTACCTTCCTTAGCAGGTGCAAGATATATTTTGACCTTTATTGATTATCTCACTCATTTCACTTGGGTTTATTTCCTGAAAAACAAGAATATTTTCTTTGAAAAGTTCAAGGAGTTCAGGGCTTTTGCTGAAAAGTAGTGTGGTCAAACCATTAAGTGCTTGATATCAGACAATGGTGGTGAGTATGTCAATCGACCTTTTGAAGAATGCCTACTTCAGTATGGTATTGACTCACAATGGTTGATTCCTCATACCCCTCAACAGAATGGTGTTGTAGAATGCAAGAATTGGATGTTAGTTGAAATGGATAGATTGGTTAATAAATTCATGTTGTTATTTGATGATTCAATTCGAATTTACTTTTATATGCTTAGATTGGTTTGATAAAGTTCGCTTCTTTCCATTGTTTACAGGTTCTAGAGAGTGAGTTGGAAATGTGAGCAGTGCTCTAGATTACATACAAGAAGTGGATAAGGATTATTAACGTGATTATCTATTTCCCCCCTTTCCTCTCCATCTAGGTAGTTACTTTTGTAACCAATTGAATTTAGATTGAACAATGTTATCTTTACCTCACTTTTTCAGTAATTAGTCGTAAGTTACTAGGGATTTTCCTCTATAATAGAACAAGTGACTCCACTAGGGATAACTCATTGAGTTTTTCATGTTAGGTTCCCTCTCCTTTGCATTCTAGTTTGATGATACTTGTTCTTGCATTTATCTGTGTTATTTCCCCTTTGCTTATATTGTAGAGCCAAAATTGGTAGTTGTAGCCTGCTTGAATATTTTTCTATGCCCTTTTGACTTTATCACATAACTTTTCCAAGTTACAATTGCTAGAACCTAATTATTTTATCCATAGAAGTAATGGGTGCACATAGGTTATTTTAACAAAACTTGCAAACATGTCATCTAGGTAGCGATACAACCTGTGCACTGAATCTTTCTACCCAGTTTTTCTTCCTGTTGAATGAATAGGATTTCAGAGTCTTGATTGTAGGGATGTCACATTGTTTATGTATTTGATTTCCTTGGTATTCGTTGAAAAACAAAAAGAAAAGAAAATATTTTCTTTTACACTCTAGGTGCATTATAATAATGCTTTGTATTTTCATTTCCTTTTACATTGCTTTCAATTTGTGGTTGCATTAGATCAGTTTTAAAAGAAAATGAAATATTTCTAGATTGTTTAACTTGATCTCTTGGGTAATTTGTTTTCAAGGTTTAATAAAGAGTGCCTATCTTCATAGAAATATCATAATAAATACTCTTTGGAATTTATCAATATCTTTATCATTTCAGCATTATTAAGGTCTTTATGAGATCATGAATTTTCTTTCCCATATCCCTTAACTAAACAACAAATCTAAAAAAATGATTAATATTTGAAATAAGTTAGACTATTTTCATTATAGAAAACAAACATAGTCTATGTTTAGATCCTTGGTGTAGGTTGGAAAGTAAACGCCCCAAGGTTGTAAAAATAAAACTAGAGTCATAACTGAGTGTTGAAAATCCAATAATAGTGACAAAATTTGTCGGGAAAGTGCACCTCAGGTGCATGTCAAGAATGAGTTTAATTCTAAGAAATTATTTATATTAACCCCTATTTCTTGTTTAGTGGGATATGCATGTATGGGAAATTCAGTTGAATTGGAAAGTCCTCAGGTGACACCATTCTTTGGAGTTTCAGTACTAGGACTAAGTCCTATTTTCCTTACCCATACATAGAAACCTAAGCCATGACTATTCTAGCTGATTTACTATTGTGAAGTGGTAACCTTAGTGGCCTTTCCATAGGTTTTCACTTGGGTGATTGCAATAGGGAAGTTCTTGAAATACCTAATATAGATTCCTATCATCTTTTTTATCTCCTTTGGAGGGTGTCCATCTTCATGAGGATACTTGCACCTTAGGTGATTACTGTGTGAAGGTTATTGTAACTTTATCTCACACCTTCATTAGTTGGATTTGGGAGTTAATCATCCCAAAACATGTTTTGGAAGGATTCTTGATTAACTTTTCACTAATTAATATTTAGGTCCTAACCACCTTGGACTTGTATTTGGGAGAGTAGTTTTCCTATTCTTTACTTCTTGGGAATTTAGTAGTGGAGTGCTTTGTGTTTAAATAGTAGACAACCTAGGGCTTGCTTGATTTTTTCTTTTACTAAATTTCCTACTTCAAAGTGGAAAATAAACTACTTTGTTGATCTTGAAGGATTAGATGCATCTCTCTTGAAAGAAAAAGCCACCTGCTACTAGGTGAAGGTTGAATGATCCTAAGCATCAACCAAGTGAGTAACAAGAAGAGACCCACATTGCCTTAAACAATCTGGTATGAGAAGAACAAGTGCAAGAAGAACCTATCTTTGATGATCTTTCAAGGGATTTCAACAAACATATACCTATAATGATTCCATCCGCTTCTCCTCAGGATGATTCCAGACTACCAAAAATCAAGGATATCCATGATATTAATCCAAAAAAATTTAATCCACCTCTTACTAACCCAAAAAGTCTTCTTCTTCTACACATTTGTGATTTTTCACATAGAGATACAACTTCAAATTCACATCCAATTCACCATTGGTCTATTATGGAAACTGGGATAATACTTCAAGTGTTGAGGATACCATTACCCTACCCATGGTATCTCTATTGGAGGAATAAATCCACCTATATATGGAATTTCCATGGGGGAACCACTACTCCCATAATAACACCCACAAGAATTATATGGACTCCAGATTCTCCCCCTTAGAGTGGTGATAACATTTCTTTATGGATATCGACTTTTAACACTAGTCACTAGTGTTGATCCAGGAGGATCCCCACATCTGATCCAATCAACTGAAAAAGATGTCTAATACACCACATGGATAATGGTTGATTCCTCATACCCCTCAGTAGAATGGTGTTGTAGAATGCAATAATTGGACGTTAGTTGATATGGATAGATTGGTTAATAAATTCATGTTGTTTTCTTTTTGTAAATGAGTGTGTGAATCTATATTACATTATAAGGTTATAGTAAAAAACTAATGCTTGGGCTCCCAGGATCTACCTGGACAGAAACCAGATCCGGGGTCCCTGAAATGTAGTATCTGAGAATGAACAAAAAGTGCCTGGGTCGCCACCATGGGAAACCAACCCAGGCTACCATAATCTAGTCTAAAAACTTCATCAAAAGAAATCAAAAAATCTAAACATAGTGGTATTAGCTCCTACTCTGAGAGACATGATCTGGGCGGGTCCTGTGCTAGTCTAGGTTGATGGGGTGCTCTTCATCCCCTTCTTCTTGTTCCATGTCCTACCCCTCTATTCCATCATACGTAGCTTTCTGATGCATGTTGGGGTTCCATTTCTGTCAGGTGGAGTGATATATATATGGTGAACGTAGCATAGATAGAGATGAAATTTCCTCGCCATCCTTTTGAGTTTCTCCTGTTGTCTTTTCTGGTCCTCCAATAGCCTTTTTACCCCCGCATCCAGGTTACTGAGGCGGTTGATAATTCATGTGCGCTCTTTCTTATGCTCTTTGTTTTTCATCCTGTTGGTCTCCCCCCGGTCCGCACACATATTTCCTATCAGTATTTTAGTTCTCCAAGCTTCCTCCACCATTCTATGGTAGAGGGTTAACCTCGTTTGTGTGGCTCCGAAATCCCATATCCCCCCTGCTTCCTGGGTTAGTGTTGACCAGGATTTTCCCCTACGGGCATTTTTGATTTCACCCTCCCATCTTTTAATGATATTATTCCCCTTGGTGTTTGTCTTTGTGAGGAAGGTGCTCTTTGCTTCCCTGGCTGCTTGTTCGATTCTTGTCATCCACCAGGCACTCTTTGGAGGTTCCTTCTCCTAGGGGCCTCTCTTGTTGTTGGTTTTCTTCATGCATACCATCTTCACTTGCAGGTGGTGGTTCTTACGTTGGGTTCTCTCCCTATTCCTCTTCACCTCCTTCTGGTAAGTAAGGTGGCCACTGTAATTGCAATTCCTCATTCTATGGTAAGTTTTGGTGTCCTTGCCTTTATGGAGCCAACCTACTTGTTGTCCCGTCCTTGTAATCATGGCCTACTCTTCAAGGTGGTACTGCCCATCAGTATCCTCTATTCCAGAGCGTGTGTGCTTGATGACCTTGTTGTTATCCCTGCACCAATGCTTTTCCCTACTCATTGTATGCCATCCCTTTCCCCGTCCCATCTCAATACTTAGGTGAGGTGTGATCCTACTTGGCCCTGGTGTGACCTGTCATCCTTCGTCCTTTGCTGCCTGCAAGTTATCTCTTCTTCTTTCCAATGGGCAACTTCTATACTTATTTCTATTGACGGGACCGTGGTACCGTACCTTCGCCTGATGTGTGATCTGTGTCTACATTTATAACCTCATTGATTCGTGTGCCATCAACTTCTGTCTAGGACCTACCTATCCTTCAGTGTCTGTTGCACCTCCATTCTTGTCATGACCATCCGTACTACTCCTATTGTCCCAATATTTTGCCGCAAGTTGGGTGCAATCTATCTGGAATTGACCTTGCGGGATGTTGCACCAGATTGTGTCCAGTTATGGACCTTCATTCTTGACCCCCTCATTTGTTATTCTGTTCGCCAGTCCATTTGTTGACCTCCTCACCCAGTGCAACTCCACAGTGATCCCTGTCCGCAAGTTCTCCTGGATTTTTTTCAGTAGGTAGGCCAATCACCAATGCCTCTGGATTTTACCTATTCTGGTACCATTTTGGATTTTTCTCACTGTGTTGATGACAAGTGTGGAGTCTCCTTCCACTATGTTGCTTGTCATCCCCTCTTGGCTGAGAATCTCAAGGCTTGTCTCCAGGGCTCTGGATTATGCGGCGTTATTGGTTGAGTTTCCCAGGCTTCCCACGTACAGTCATATGATGTTCCCTTTACTATCCCTGATTACTCCTCCCAAACTTGTTCTTCCTGGGTTGCCTTTCACCTCCCCGTCGAAATTCAACTTGAGGGAGCCCGAAGGTGGTGGTTTCCACTTGCACTCACCTACCTGGAGTTGCGGTTGTTGTCAGTTTGTCTTGGGTTTGTGCCCACCTGTTAGTTGGAAAGCCTCTAGGACTGTTACACATGATTTTGTTCATCTTGGTGATGTATTGACAATAGTGTACTCAGGATCCCAACAAGAACTTTCTCCTGAGAAAAGTGGCATTTATCTCCTTCCAGAAAACATATTTTCAAAGTGAGTTCGCAGGCTGCTTATAGCCTAGGGTGCGAGAATGACCCATTCTCATAGGCCACCTTCAGCTAGGGTGTGAAATTCTCGCACTGTGCTCTATACTTAGGGTGTGAACTTGTTTTTAATCTTGGAAAAGAGATGGAGTCTCGAGGGTTCTAGAAGGGAATCTTCTAGAAAATGGGTTGGCATTTGAATCGTTATCATTTTACTGGTTTCCCTGATTTGGTGGGATCATTCTCATCCATGCAACTATCTCATCCTCTCCTATATATTGATAGGATTCTCATGGAAAAGGTTAAGCAAGATTAATTGAAGAATTGGTGAAAGAATTGTGTGAAGAACCCTACTTGAACAGAAGCTTGGAGACTCTAGTAGGTCTATCAAGCGGAATTGGATCTTCTTCATGCAAGGACAGAGCTAGTGTGTGTGATGGAACTAAGAGTCACCGAAAGGAAGCTTACGACATCAAGGTGATCAGGTTGTATCTTCTACTCTCGATTAATATGATACAGCGATATGTCCTTTTCCCATAAATTTATTCTTACTTTATTGTGTAATTCCTTGATCATACACATAAGTTGACGATTGAATACATTTTGCTATCTTCACTTTGGTTGGTTTGTGTTGTCTTGGTCTCGACCTCATGAGAGCACCGAAGTGAAGTGGGAGAAACAAAGACCCAAGGAAGCGATAGAAAGGTATGTCATTTGTTCCTCCTTCCTAGCTAACTCAATGGTCGTAACTTAGGGAAAGAGTCATGTCCTGTCTTGTTTTGTTCTAAATCTAGGTGGATCTAGGGAGATCTATTAGTGTCTGCACCTACCGATTAGTCTGATAACAAAATTGGCGACTCCGCTGGGGATGCAACCCATTTTTTTAGTGGTTTTTGGTGTTTTTCCTTGGCCATTTTCTCTTTCCTTACCTTTCTTCATTTATATCAATCTTTGAGTCTTCAGGAAACCCTGATAGACTCTCTGGGTCCAAAAGTCTCTTCAAAATTTTTGTCTTTTTCCAAAATTTTGCCTAGTTTCAGGCATTCTCGCATTGAACCCCACAGTGGCCTGTGAGAACCCCTTGAGTTCGCACTCTGCCTTTCATTCCAGTGTGAGGTTCTCACACCCTGCTCAAAGCTAGCCTGCGAGAATGCTCCATTCTCGCACTATACATCACTGATAGCCTGCGAACCCATTTTTAAAATTTTTAGATTTAAAGCTTTTGCATGCTCAGATGCCCAGATCTGCATAGGTGTCTGAAAAGACCTTCTTGGACCACTGGTTGATTGTTTCTTGTGTTTGGATTTTGTGCACGATCAGTCTTCGGAAATCAAAGACTTTTCTTGTCCATCTTTTTCTCAACTCTCATCTCTTGACTTTTCTTAGCAAGGATATACTCTCTGATCCTGGAATCTAAGTACTTGTTTGGTTAGGAGCCGGTGATCGGTTTGAAAGTTGGCATTGTTCATCTTTCTCATTTTCTCATTACTTGGAAGATCATTATTCTCATGCAATTGAAAAGACTAGTCGTGTCTACTTGTCATTTTTGTTTCCATTGAAAGATTGGTTTGGGTTTTGTTATTGCTTGTTTGTTAGTTATTGGTTTTCCTTACTTTCACCACCATGGTGTAGATCTTTTTGAAAAGTAAAAAACATTTTTTTTTTTAAAAGCATTTTCATTTTGAAAATATTGGAAATTGATCATTGAAATAGAACAAATAGAGAATTGTCATTGTTACGTGATTCATTGAGATTGCATTTTAAAGGAGATTGCATATCGTAATTCAAGATTGTTCCGGAAAACTTCCCTTTCCCTCCCGTACATAGGATTCATCGAACGAAAATTGATATATTTCATTCCTATCTATGCATTGTTGGGTCAGAGTCTCACACAACATCAGTTTCACCTCCGTTTCCTTTGAGTAACAACAGCCGTTAAATAATATTGTGTAATTTTAAAATTTAACTAGTAACTCTTTTCTAGGACTCTATTACACCAACAGTTAGCTAGGCTAGAGCTTTGGAATAGGTAGAGAGATACACTCTCCGAAGCACAAAACACACAATATCATCTTGTGTTAAGGAGTGTCAAATTCCATTTACAACATTTTGTCCTGGGAAGCCCTTCCCACACAAGGGTCAAACACGAGGTCGCATTGATATTGACAGAGTTACTCACCCTGCTTTGTTTATATTGGTGTAGAGATTGCACGTATTACGGGGGTCACTTGGAGGTATACCCACAATGATGAGTGGAAGCCTCTCGAGTTGATTTTGGGCTAGATACCCTGCCCTTGCGTGTGGATCGGACTGTTGACTGTCCCCCCAGGCTTTATTGTTGTCGGTGGTAACCTTAGTGGCCTGTCTTCTTAGGGTCTTACACAAGGTGACTGTGAAGGGGCAAGTCTTCACGGTACCTGGAATCGACGTTGACCAAACTCACTCGGGCTCCTTGGAGGGTATTCCCACGATTATGTGTGGGATCTTGCACCAGGGTGTAAGTCTGTTAAGTAGGTCGTCAGCATAACTTTTCCACCCTAGCCCAGCCCCTTCTTGTCTCGTTGTTGCGACGTTGGATTTCATCACCAACTAGTGACTTCAGAATTAGAAGGTCTTGTTTGCTTGGTATTGTTTCCTAGATTTTGTTTACTAGCGCATGTTGTTTGTTTACCCAAGTTGACCACGGGGTTTTTTTCGTAATTTTGTAACTCGTTCACAATAGACCCTCCACGTCGTTCACGTAGAATGCAGGGCTTACCTCCAGAAAATCTGGAAGGTTCTCAACCCCTACCTACAAGTTCACTAGAAGTCTCTCCTCAACAGAGTGAAGTCCAAGACGTCACCACTCCACAAGTGGAAAGAAATGACTCTCTAGAACGGTTCCGAATTACCAATTCTCAAGAGGACTTTTGACTTCACCCTGATTCTGAGAGATGGATTATGCGAGTGAATTCTTCCGAAGACTTAGTTGTTGTGTCTTCTGGATCACCGACTGGACCCTTTCCAGGACCTGGGGGCCAAGATCCTTTTTGTTCTGCTGGCATTTTTAGACGGGATCTTTTTGGTTCAGGGTCGGGTGTTGAAATCACCGTCTCACCTGCATTCCCTAAAACCTATGACCCAGAAGCAGTACCTTTTAATACTGCTTATATTTTCCTGGTACAGAAGCTCCGTGAGCTGACCACATCTTGACCATCCCTTTAGAAATGGTCCATTACACAGATATTACGAGTATTCACACCAGGATTACAGTGGCTAGTCAAGCCCCCATTGGCACGTCGCTCTCACCCAGTGTCACCCCGATGCTTCCACCTAGATACCATGTGTTGAATGCTTCTATTCCCACTCCTACGCAAACCCTATCTGGATCTCCTGGTGGTCCCTCTTCTTCTAGGCACTCTCCTCCCAGCTTCATTCCGACACTTCCTCAACCCCCTTTTGGAGGACCTTTTTCGTCCTCTATCAGCGGCACTAATCCTAGTGGCACTATTCCGTCGTTCACACCAAATTACCAGATTCCTGTTGGTGGACAATCCCACCAAGGAGGTTTGACTCAACCCCCCT
>JASDQU010587868.1:33622-48804 GCA_032191745.1 Picea mariana | reverse complement strand
TGGATAGATTTTCCAAGATGACACATTTTATCCCATGCCAGAATACCAGTGATGCAACACATGTTGCAAATCTGTTTTTCAAAGAAGTTGTAAGACTTCACGGCCTACCCAAGAGCATTGTCTCAGACAGAGACACAAAATTTGTTGGTCACTTTTGGAGAACACTATGGAAGAAGTTGGGGACAAATTTTTCCTTCATCTTAGCTTATCAGCCTCAGACAGATGGACAGATTGAAGTGGTAAACAAAAGATTGGGAAACTTGTTGAGGAGTTTGGTCACTGAACACCATAATTAGTGGGATCAGATTCTACCGCAAGCAGAATTTGCATACAATGATTCACCAAACATGAGCACTGGAAAGAGCCTATTCCAAATATTGTATGGAATGCAACCCGGGGGAGTATCTGAGTTGAGAGACTTAGAACATAGTTAGATCAGGAGCGTTGGAGCAGGAGATTTTGCTGCAGAAATGCAGAGGCTCCATAGCCATTTCAGAGGACAGTTGCAAAGTTCTAGCCAAGAATACAAGCGCAGAGTGGATCAACATCGCAAATAACTTCATTTTGAAGTAGGAGATGAGGTTCTAGCTCATCTAAGGAAGGAAAGGTTCCCTAGGGGAAAACATAACAAGTTAAAGATGAAGAAGATAGGACCCTGTAAGATCTTGAGGAAGTTTGATAAACTCCTATGAGATTGAGCTGCTAGATGGTGTGGGCATATCGCCCATATTCAATGTTGCAGACCTATATCCTTACAGGAATGATGACACAGAGGGATCTGAAGATCAAGAGAAGATTCAGTGGGAGAAACAAATGTCGATAGCAGAAAAACTGCATATGGATAAGATCGTTGATCAGAGTATTGGCAAGAAGACCAGGAGGAAGACCTATTTTGAATACCTAGTCAAGTGGAAAGGACACCCGATAGAAGATGCCAGTTGGGAAAATGAAGCTGCTATCTAGAAGCATGGAAGGATAGTGCAGGAGCTCATGGATAGGAGTCCATGAATTTTTGTCAAGGGGAGTATGATGCAGGAGCATCGTTGGCAAGCACGCGTGAGCAAGACCTATCAGTTTCTGGGAATCTGTACAAGAGATCAACACCAAAAGTTGCAGCAGATATTTGAAATCTTCCTTAACTCAATGCCATAACTTATCTTTTGAGGCACGCTTGAACCCAAAGCTAGAATTACTCTTTGAGGCATGATTGGATAATCGTGAGCGGAGCAGGAGTTTCCATTACGACCCTGGAATGCGACTGATCCAAAGATAGTCGTAGGATAGTCTTAGAGTAGACATGTAGTCAAGGGGAACCCTAAGAACCCTCTAAGTTAAATAGACATTTTGAAATCCTAAAGGTGGTTGGCTTGCATATGGTTGTAAGTTGATTTCATGTAGTTGTAATCTAGCGATCCACAAGTTAGTAGGAGATTTTCTGAGGTTTTCAGTTTTGAATCATAGTTGTAACCATTTTCGCTTATGAATAGAACATGGGAAAATTGATCCAATGATGGTGTGAGCATTGTTTGCAACTCTCTATATTTTTGTTTCATGAGTGAATGAATGAAACTATATGAGTAGATGAGACTGTGGATGTTAGGATAAGTTTCAATTGTTTCTCTTCTGAGAAGTAGTGTAAGGTGTGCGCACAAAATGCAAGGAGTGCGTGACAGAATCTGTTTCGATTCCAAGCTCAGAAGAGATAATCCAAAACTTTCCCTTTGTGGGGAGTGGAAAGAGACTCGTGAAAAGTGTGCACAGTCGTTCGCAAGGAATTTGAACTTGCGTAAAGATCTGGTGTAAGGAGTACACAGATCCGAGATTCGACTAAAGGTTGAAATAGCTTTGAAGAAGTCGGAGAATCGAAGAAGGAGAATGCCAAGAAGGCGGGAGAAATTTCTATTCGAGAAATCCTTAGGAGTCTGACTCAAGGAGTGTGTGGGAAATCGAAGTCCTCATAGACCAAGCTCAGGAGGAGTAATGCTTTTCATAGGTATTAAGGAGGCCCAAGGATCAAACCTGCTGAAGGAACGACGGTTCGAAACCTCAAATACTTAGATAGTCTTCTAAGTCTGAAGAAAGCTCAAGAAAAAATGGGGAGAAATCTCAGTCGTTCGATCTGAACGCTAGAGAATCAGAGCCATCCATTAGGAGGGACGTGTGGCGAACACCCAACATTTCGCTGACTCCCGCTTGGAGGAAGTCAAAGGTCGAGCCGTAAAAACTCGTGAGACGCGAAGTTGTGACTCGATCTGAGTCGTTGGATATGAGAAGGATCTAGACCATTGGTTGTCCAAGGCGAAATATCAGAATTTCGAGGATCGGGAGATTTGAGGTAACAAGTCTTTCGACTTCGCGAACCGCGAAGTCCCGAAATCATCATGGTCGTTGGATCAAAGAAAGATCTGGACCATCAGATTTGAACATTGGGAGTTTGGACTTCGAGGGAACGGAAGAGCCTCATGTTGGGAATCCCCGATATGTGAAACCCCGACGCGCTCAGAGGTTTAGCCCCAGGTTATAGTGAGGGGTCACGTGGGAGGAGAAAAGGGAAGGATTTAGTGAGGGTTAGGTCTTTGTTGGGATTCGATTATCGGGAGAATCGAGGTGGATCATCCGCAAAATCCCAATACGTGAACTCGTGACACTTCTTTTGTGTAGCCAAGCCTTCACAGCCCATGATCGCATGGAGTAGAGGCTAGCGCTTGCTAGGCCCCTAGTCTGGTTTCAGGGTTTCGAAGGTCAAAGTGTTGGAGTTGTATCACACCATCATCCCCGAGGTCGCGAGACGTGAAATGCCTTTTGGTGTGGACCATGGTCATAGTGTCATGGTCGCGTGGGAGAAGAGTTTGAGCTTGGTGGTTAGCCGCGCAGGGCAAGTTTCAAGGAAGGACCTGTGGATTTGTTTGTGGGATTCCAGCAGGGAATCAAAGAGCTACTCCAACTCGCAGATTTGAACGATCCAGATAGTGGGAGGTCAGCGAACCCTACCGAAAAGTGGGGGGTCTGCATCAAAAGGCCTTTTTATCATAAAGAAAATCCAAAACCCTAACCCCGAAAGATGAAAAGCCAACAATTTTGTGGACCCCGTTTTGGGTAGTTTGGTGTATTAACTTCCTGTGGGCGTAACTTTGGCATACCATTTCTGTTTGGGTCGCACGATATCTCGTTGGAAAGGTATCGTCATGGAGATTCATTTATGGGGATCAATCAGAGCATTTGGTTGTCATTGAGAAGCTCAGTCCCAAAAACCTTCATTTAGGCCCTCAAAATGGCCCTGAAAATTAAAAACTATTAAAAATAGTAAATTACCAAAAATGCCAGAAAACTATTTTGAGTCAGTTGGAAAAGGTGGGTGGCCAACGATATACACTTGAATCAATCCTCTTTCCTTAGGAAACAATGGTCTCCATTGCATTGAGTTCCCAGGGGAGAGGGAAAAACGTTTGTTGAATCTGCATCTTGATGAGCTGCTTGCCCTGTTGGAGAAGTTGCGCTGCTTAGCTTGTTGAAGGTTGTCACGAAACTATGGTTGGAAGGGTTGGACCTTTTTAACCAGTCTGGATACATGAGATTCCTGTGTGCAGAAGGAATCTTTACACTTTGCTGCAATCTTGTCCACCTGCTTCTGTTGGATAGAAGGTGCTTGGGTCAAGGTTGTAGTGCTTGCAATATCCTTTTGTTCACCATTTGAACAGATTGTGAAGAAGCTGAATTTTGTAGTATGAGATACTACCTTGCGGAATTTTTTAGCTGGGACAGTAGTTGGAACTACCTCTGGTATCCTGTAGAGATGAACCCCTAGAGTAATAATGACACTACAGGGTCGAGACTCATAGATAGCATGGCGCTTCCACATATATGGTTAGCCCAAGAGAACATCACAGACATCCAATGGGGAAACATCACATAATACCTCATCCTTGAAGGGTTGGATGTCGTATGTCAATCGACACTGCTGGCTCACATGAAGATCTCGTCCCTAGCGAAGCCACCTAATGTTGTATGGTTGCAGGTGTGGTGTTGTTGACAATGCCAACTGTTTGATGACCTCTGCTGAGATGAGGTTCTTTTGGCTTCCACTATCAACAATAAAATGTAGCAGGATCCCCTTCACCCACATCTGTGAATGAAAAAGGTGCTCCCCCTCTTCAGGATCTATGGGTTCTTCTAATTGAATTGTTGCGGTCATGACAATAGTAGTGGGGTCTGCATCGATGATCTGTCTTCTATCAATATTTTCTGAATCAGATTCTGAATTAGGGGTTGGCTCCTTGTCTTTGATATCGACCACCAATGACTTTTTTGAGCGACATTCATCGGTGTCGTGCTAAAGGATTTTGTGGAAATCACACCATTTTTTAGTGCCTTCTTTGTATTTCCATGACCCTTATTTTCATGTGGCTTGGACTAGTTTTCGGGAGACTACTTGTTAGGGTTGTCTTTATCATACTTTGGTTGTTGCAAATTTGCAGACTCGAACTCCAGCTTGTTCTGGTGCTTAAATTTCTGCTCGATTTTAATAACATATCAATAAGCAACACCGAATGATGAGATCTCTAGAAAATCCATTTCAGTTTGGATGTATCTGTGTAGAGCCCCATGGTATTTTAGAACCAAATGTTGTTCGTATTCTTTGATACCTAGATTGGTGCACAAGGTATGGAAGGTATTGGTGAACTTCGAAACTGCTTGGCCCCTCTCTTGCCACAGTGTGGTCCATCGCATGTACTGGTCCTCATAGTTTCCAACAGGATAATACTGTTCCCACATCCACACAAAAATCCCCAAGTTGGCTCGACCCCATATATTCCATACTCCTCTGTGGAAATTTGCTCCCAGTAAGTTTCCCACCAATGTTTGACATGGGGGAGAGCCTTAAGAAGCGTGAAGGTGATCTTTTCCCTGTCGGAGAAATTATGAACAGAGAAATAACCTTCTAGCAGATTTAACCATTTTTCTAAGGCATCTGCATCTACCTGTCCTTCAAATATAGGAATATTAAAATTGACTTGTACCTTGAAAGGTGAGGTGCCTCCAAAGTGGCCACTTGATGAAGACGCGCCTGTTTTTATCGACAGGCGTTGAAGGATGTGGGAAAAATTGTCCATCATTTTGTCCTTATGTCGCGTGAGAGCTTGCTCAAGCAACATATTAACAAAATCGTATACTCTGTCATTTTTTTTCCTTCCGCCATGGAGGGTTTCTTGGGCATGTGAGAGCGATTGTATTCAAGAGAGGCAAGCTCGAGACCCAACTTGCTATACTCAGACCTCGTCGGGGAAATGCACTGAAAAATGATCAAGAACAGCCTGCTTTGATACCACTGATCAAGTTTATTTTTGGCACGAAATGAGAGTGCAGATATAATAAAGAAATATACAGAGATATCTCAGATATCCAATAATATAACATAAATGTATCAGAGATGCAACCATAAACACAGAGATCTAGTAGTACACACTTCTCTATTAATGAACGAAAATGTGCAAAGATTATAAAAATACAAAGTGAAAGACTTGCTAGAATGGCGGTAGCTTATCTCTGAGAAGAGATGTGTCTGCTACTCACATTCGCAAGAAGCTGATTTTACAATGAGGCTCCAAAGGCCTTTTTATCATAAATAAAATCCAAAACCCTAACCTCGAAAGATGAAAAGCCAACAATTTTGTGGACCCCGTTTTGGGTAGTTTGGTGTATCAACTTCCTAGGGGCGTAACTTTGGCATACAATCTCCGTTTGGGGTGCACGATAGCTCATTGGAAAGGTATCGTTGAGGATATTCATTCAGGGGGCTCAATTAGATCATTTGACTATCATTGAGAAGCTCGATCCCAAGAAACCTTCATTTAGGCCCTCAAAATGGACCCAGAAGTTAAAAACTGTTAAAAATAGTAAATTATCAAAATTGCCAGAAAATTGTTTTGAGCCAATTGAAAAAGGTGGGTGGCCACCAATATCCACATGGCTCATGATCCTAGAACTGTCAGCGAATCAATGAATTTATAGGATAGTAAACTCTACAAGAAGGCCATTGTTGAAGAGATGGATGCCTTGGATAAGAATGAGGCTTTTGATCTAATTGAGTTGCTAGTTGGAAGAAAATTTGTTGGTAGCAAATGGTTGTTTAAAAACAAGTTGAATGCTGAAGGAAAAGTGGAAAATTACAAAGCTCAGCTGGTAGCAAAAGGTTATTCCCAGGCAGAGGGAATTGACTTTGGTGAAATTTTTTCTCTTGTTGCCAAGTTAAATTATATTAGATTTATTTTATTTGTTGTTGTTGCTTTTAATTTTGAAGTAGAAAAGATGGATGTGAAGGAAACATTCATACATGCGGATCTGGAAGAAATAATCTACATGAAGCAACCAGAAGGATTTGTAGTGAAGGGAAAGAAAGAGATGGTCCGCAAGCTTAAGAATTCACTATATGGTTTGATGCAATCACCTAGGATGTGGTACCAAAAGTTTGACGCATACATTATTGGGTTAAGATTTGTGAGAATCAAGGTTGATCACTATGTATATTCCAAGCAGGTTGGTAATCACTTCATTTATGTAGTGTTGGATGTCAATGACATGTTGCTGGTAGAAAACAACATGGATGTTATCAAGGAGGTGAAATCACAACTATCCTCCAAATTTGACATGAAGGATATTGGTGATGCTAAATTCATTATGGGAAAGGACATTAAAAGAGATCATGCAAACATGAAACTCTATTTGAATCAGAGAAAATATGTCAAGACAATATTGCAAAGGTTTAATATGAAGAAGTGTAAATCGATCAAGGTTCTTATTCATGTAGGTGTAAATTTATCTACAAAATAGTGTCCCAGGACACAAGAAGAGGAAGAGGACATGTCCCACGTTCCATATACTAGTGAAATTGGAAGTTTGATGTATGCAATGGTCCATACTAGACCAGACATTACACATGCAGTGGTATTTTTGGGCAGGTATATGTCAAAAGCAGGGAAGGAGCATTGGACACCAATAAATAGGGTTTTCAGGTATTTGTGTGGCACTACTAGTTATGGATTGTGCTAACAAGGAAGACCATAATTAGACAAAATGTTGGACATACATGGGTGTGTTGATGCAAACTGGGCTGGAGATATGGATTGCAAAAGATTTACAAGTGGGTATGTGTTTAACCTATTTGGAGTAGCAATCGGTTGGATGAGAAAAATATAGGTTGTAGTGGCATTCTCAACTACAAAAGTTGAATACATGGAAGCCACTTATGCAAGAAAGGAAGCAATATGGTTATAGAGATTGTTTTCAAGTATTGGGTTGGTACAACAAGCAGTAAGATTAGATCGTGACAATTAGAGTGCAATCTTCCTAGCAAAGAACCCAGCTTATCCTTCAAAGACAAATCATATTGATGTTCAATATCACTTTATGAGGGACATGGTTGAAGACAAGAAAGTGTTGTTGGATAAGGTTGAAAATTTGAAGAATATTGCGAATTCACTGACAAACTCTGTGAGCATCGAGAAGTTTTCTTGGTGTAGAGGAACAATGGGCATTGGTGCCCTAGATTGTTGACTATGTAATCTTGTGACCCCTTGTATGCAAAGAAAAAAACAAGTGGGAGAATGTTGGGTATGTGTTATATTCTTTGCATGTGTGTGTGTGTGGGTGGGGAGTGCGTTAGTTTTCACTATTTTTAGTTGTTTTTGGTATTTTTAGCGGTTGTCTAAATTAATCTCAGATTAAGGGATTAGGGCTTTGGTAGTTGGGAAACACCTAAAATATTGTATATATTGTATCATGAATGGTGAAATTAATACAATGAGGAATTGAAAGGTGCGACACTAAGGAAGGTTTGTTTTCTCTTGGTTAAGGGTTTCCAATGTAAATCTTTGTGTATTGTGTGTATGATCCATTAATTAATTTCTATTTTACTTAAGAATCAATATGCATAGTTTTACTTCACAGGTTTAAAACTTATAATTTTCTTGAGCATCAACAAGTTGATTATGTTTCCTTACGCCTTGAAAAAATCAATTACTTGAAAAATCTTTGACTAGACATTGAGACTTACAAATAGACATTGTGAGGAGAGTGTCTTGCGGGGTTGTCTTGAACCGCCTATGTCTTATGATGATGGTAGAATCTCCAATATACGTGGCATTTTTTTAATCTGTTAGCCTTTGTCAATTCTTATCCTTGAGAGAGTGTCAACATCTTTGATGCATTATTCATTACAATCCCTATTCCCCATGTAAAACTTGTCTCTTGGTTTCCATTAGGATCTATGATGATCCCCCTTGCACCTACTACCCATGGTTTTCCTTTTTCCACCCCATAAAATAACATGATGTGTTGTCGATTGTTTAGTAGCCATTGTTGGAAATCCTCCTCTCCCATATGAAGCTACCAATGACTAGTTTGATTTGGCCTTCTGAGTAGAGGTCTTTCTAAATTTGGCCTTGTGTGTAGTAAACCCCTCATCCAAACTCTTTCTCCTTCCTATAATAAATCCATGTTACACTTTCAAACTCCATTATCGAATTGCTTCAAAAAGTAATCCACACACCTGATTGGTTACAGATCTTGAAAGGATATATTGCTTTATTTCTTACAAGTCATATCTTCCAACACATGAATTTAGGTAGTGCCAGCCAAGTTCTTTTTAGAAAATGGCTTATTAATGAAGGATCCCAAATATATCCTATGCCACATTAAAAACACCTCCCTCCAATTCTTCGGCCTCTATATCAGATATCCTATCTCTACGAATGCTAACTTCCAAACTTGAGATGAAAAGTTACATTAATACAACAAGGAATTGAAAGGTGTGACACTAAGGAAGGTTCGTTTTCTCTTGGATAAGGGTTTCCAATGTAAATCTTTGTGTATCGTGTGTATGAGCCATTGATTAATTTCTATTTTACTTAAGAATAAATATGCATAGTTTTACTTCACAGGTTTAAAACTTACAAATTTCTTTAGCGTCAACAAGTTGATTATGTTTCCCTATGCCTTGAAAAAATCAATTACTTCAAAAATCTTCAACTAGAGCTTGAGACTTACAAATAGATGTTGTGAGGAGAGTGTCTTGCAGGGTTGTCTTGAACCACCTCTATCTTATGATGATGGTAGAATATCCAATCTATGTGGCATTTTTTAATCCGTTAGCCTTTGTCAATTCTTATCCTTGAGAGAGTGTCAACATCTTTGATGCATTATTCATTACAATCCCTATTCCCCATGCAAAACTTGTCTCTTGGTTTCCATTAGGATCTATGATGATCCCCCTTTCACCTACTACCCATGGTTTTCCTTTTTCCACCCCATAAAATAACATGATGTGTTGCCTTTTGTTTAGTAGCCATTGTTGGAAATCCTCCTCTCCCATATGAAGCTACCAATGACTAGTTTGATTTGGCATTCTGAGTAGAGGTCTTGCTAAATTTGGCCTCATATGTAGTAAAACTCTCATCCAAACTCTTTCTCCTTCCTATAATAAATCCATGTTACACTTTCAAACTCCATTATCAGATTGCCTCAAAAGGTAATCCACACACTTGATTGGTTACAGATCTTGAAAGGATATATTGCTTTATTTCTTACAAGTCATATCTTCCAACACATGAATTTAGGTAGTGCCAACCAAGTTCATTTAAGAAATGGCTTATTAATGAAGGATCCCAAATATATCCTATGCCACATTAAAAACACCTCCCTCCAATTCTTGGGCCTCTGTATCAGATATCCTATCTCTATGAATGCTAACTTACAAACTTGAGATGAAAAGTTACATTATACAAAATGATGGCTAACAATTTCTTCAACACATTGATAGTTTGGACATTGTGAAGGGCCTTGGATTCCTCTTTTCTTTAGGTTTTATATCGTCAACACTTTCCTATGGATCAATGTCCAATAGAAAATCCTTACTTTTGGCAGCACATCATCCCCCCAACATTGGTTCCAAATAATTGCACTTGGGGGGTCGAGTTTGCTCTAGAATCTTAATGCCATATCCCTACTTAACTAAGTATGGCCTGCATATTTAGCCCCATCCATTGGAATCATTGAAATTCAATGCTAATGGAGCTACTCCTCTCAAGAGCTCCATTAATTGTTCAAATTTCCCCTTAAGAAAATTAGGAATAAGCAATGGTTTCTAGCATATCCACCTTCTATTTCATGTTGAATCCCACAATAACAAATCAAATAAGGTGCTAATTCTTGACAAAGATAGCCAAGTATTTGGTTTGCTTGTTTCAATATTTTGAATAAGAGGCGAGTGGCATAAAATTTTATCTTCACAAAGATTGATCTACCTACCATTTCCTAGCACCCATGAGAGGAAATTTTGAATATTTGGAGTTGCAAACATACAAATGTGTCATATGAGGGAGCCACAAATATCTAGAATGGGAAGATGTAAGCTTCTAAGTATGCTTAAATACAAGTATTTCTTACACAACATTGTTTTCAACCACTATTTACCTCGTGACACCAAACACCATATAATGTTTTCTCCTAATGCCAAATTCATTAACGTGGGATCCTTGATATCTAGTCCTCCCCTTTTCAGTGGGGCCATGACAATATTCCAATTGATTAAGTGGATTTTTTGTATTTGTTTTTCCCCCTTGCCAAAGGAAATTTCAATTTTTTTTCACTGCCTATGACATGATGCCTACTGAAGTAAGAAGAACATATCTTTGGTAAAGAGGGATTGCTATTAAGATCGACTTGATCAACACCACTATCCCTACTAGGTTTAACCAATGAGAGCCCCATTGTTGCATTTTGTTTTTTTTTCACCTTCTAAAGGATATGATGCAAGTGTGCTACCTTTGGATATGGTTAAGCTATTAGGATTCCCAAATATCTAAATGATGTCTAATCGTTGGTGCAAGAAAACTCCAATATTCTTGTCACCCTTTAAAGAATAAGGGGAGGAGTATTCCAATAGTATATGTATCTTTTATCTTTATCAATCTTACCTCCCAAAGCCTCCATGTATTGATCCAACACCTTATTAAACCTTGAAGATAATCACAGAGGCTTCTCCTATCAAAATTGTGTCATCAACGAACTAAGAATGATTCATTTACCTAACTCCTTGAACTACCGAGATTCCTTTCAACTATTCACCAATTATTTCTTGCTAAAGTCTCCTTCTTAATGTGTTTACCATTAAAATGAATAATAGGGCAGACATGGGGCACACCTATTGCAGGTCCCTCAAACTTTGAAAGAAAGAGGTAGGTCATCCATTTACTAATGGAGTGATCCATGGGAAACCTGCACATGCTTTTACCCACCTTATGAAGCAGTATGAAAAACCAAAGTTTCCCATTACAATGAAAAGGAAAGAGTGATGAACCTAATGAAAAACATTTCCCATATTGATCTTCACAATCATTCCCTTTTTGTTATTGGACCTTCAAGATTGAATGCCTCTTGTACTAGTAGGTATTGTCTGTAATATGACACTTTTGGACAAAACCTCCTTTGCATTCAAAAATTAAATTAGGGAGAATTCTATGCAAATGGTTTGCCAAGAATTTTGTCTAAATCTTATAAGATGCACTATGAAGTAAAGTTGGTCTAAACCTAGAAAAATATGAAGTATTGTTTTCCTTGGGAATGATCTCAAGAAAGGAAGAATCAATACCTCCTACCAAATCATATTTCTATTGAGAACATGCAGTAGATATTTCCTTTAATTATACTTTAGCATTCATGGTAGAAATTGGTAGTTAAACCATCTGGCCCAAGGGCTTTGTCTGGGTTCAAATTCCAAATCACCTTCACAACTTCTTCTTCCTCAATCCGCTGGGAGAGTGTATGATTATCCTCATTTGAAAATAAATGAGGAATTCCTTGCAACATGACTTGGATAACATTGTTAGAGGATGGATCCTCCTCCATGTAGATAAATTTAATGTGATAATGAGTGGTAGTCCAGATTCACTCAAAATCAGGAGTGCGTTCCACATTTTCGAAAGCAATCTCTTGGACATTTTTTTCTATTTCCTTGCTTAAGCTTGTTCATGGAATAAGGTGGTGTTATTGTCTCCATAATTCAACCACAACCGTTTGATTTTAATTCCCTACCAATCCTCCTCTTTTTGAAGTCCTAAGGGAGTTTGTTAAATAGCGTGTGATCTTCCTTTAGCATTTGAAGAGAGATCTCATGAGACTCTATGTAGGATTGAAGGTCCACTAACTATTGTCAAATGGAAGATCACTCTCGAGGGGGGGGGATATAGGATTGTTTTACTAGATCCTTTAGTTCTTTTTTAGTGTCTTAAAAAAAATTGCTAAACAAAATATGGCAACCCTTGATTCAACCTTTTCCAGGTGTCGACAATGATCTACATAAATTTAGTATCATGTAACCACATTAGATTAAATATGAAAGGTAATGGCCCATACTCTAAAGTTGCCTGAAAAATCAGACATATATGTTTGTGGTTTGACACCTCTAATGGTAGAATAAGTGAATATATTTGAAGGTTTTCTAGCAAAAAACCACTATTAATGGGGAAACGGTCCAATCTTACTGATATGTGTCCTAGGCTCAAACACTTATTTGTTTATGTATACTTCCCTTTTTTTGGATTGATATTTATTAAGTCCTAGTTTGAAATCAAGTCACTTGCTATAATACTATTTTGGGTGTTCAAGGCTTCCCCCATCGATTTTAAGGAGCTCTAACAAATCTATTTTTCTTGAAATTAAACTAGGGTATAGACATTAAATACCTGAATATGTCTCCCAAAAGATTGGTGATTCATACTAGAAAGGATTTGGTGTTGAGTTAACTAAACTCATGTTATTTAAAATGTTGGTTTATCCCAAAGGGTGAAAATCCTTACCAAATGCTCTCATAGCACTCATAATGAATCTATTATTGTTTTTCTAATGATTTTTTCCTAGCTTTGTCATTATTGAATCTTCTAGTTTTGTCTCCTAGATGAGGAGAATAAATGGCCTTTTTGACTTGATAAAGTCCTACATTTGTTCTACTCTGGATTACTCCCCATTTCCCTACTATTCTAAGAGACAATTTTCAATATTTACCCAAAGAAGGACGTGATCAACTGCCACATACGACATTCATTGTTACTTTGATTCCAAGATTTTTTTTTTTTTTATGTTTGTTGTTTCTTCCCTCTGTTCTCTATTTGACTTTTGTCTAGTCTTTTTTTGGAAGCCGTTCTTCTTCTTCCTTGTCTTCCTCTTATTTCTACTATGCTTTCTTCCTTGTCTTAGTTCCACTTAAATGTCACAGTCTTTATTTTAGGGTTTCTTCCTTGCACATGGTAAAGGCTAAGTCTTTTCAAGGACATGCTCAGACTGGGAAAAATTTAGAACTTACATAGATGGTACAAAATAAATGGGATGGAAAAAGGCTTGGCACATGACAGTTGGAGAAGAGAGATATACCCAAAGACTAGTCTCTATTTGTACGAGGGGGATTTATGGATGAGTTATTATATTTGGTTAAGACATAATCACAATTGATAAATTGTTTAGATAGATTTACCTTTATGGTTTGGGGCCAATGAGGAGGGAACTCAATAATTGTTGGGGTCCTCTCTTACCTGCTACCATTGTTCAGAGTTTTCAAATGGGGCTTGAACTGGGGCCTAAGATTTGCAATTCTTGGAAAAATGTCCATATTCATGATAGATTTGCACTTAAAAAAGGGCTGTTCATAGTCAAGATTCTATAAATGGATCTAGTTATCCAAGGATAAGGTTATTGCTACTAGCATGACTTTCTATGTATCTACCTCAACACAAATCCTTTCATAAGTGAACATCCATAATTCAGGTCTAATTCATCAATGTATTTCCCTAGAGTATTTCCTATGGATTTTAAGGACTCATCATTCTAGCAGTGCATAGGAATATGGGGAAAGCTCACCCATATTAGGATTGTTGAAGACACATCCACCTCTAGATAAAAATCTGAAGTCCATCTGTTGAGATACATTCCTCTTTGTCCTATGAAATATGAGCCACTTTTGGAAATGAGGTCTTTATTCTCATTGAGTTCAAATAAAAAAACATAGCATCCTATTCCATAGAAAAAATATGATACATTACCTTTGATCGATGCCATCTAGGTTTTTTGCATCCATTGGTCCATTTATTTGGAGGAAGGCCAAAGACCTCGATTAGATTATAATGGGCCAAAAAACACAAAGCAGGCAAAAAATGGCAAAAAACAATCCATTTTTTTTTTATTTTTTTTAACGGGGGCTCCCCCCTTTGGCATGCCCAATGCATATGAACAATGTGTAGAGATAACCATGCAAAGAATATAACACATTCCCAACAAAATTGACATAAATCTCTCTCTCTCTCTCTCTCTCTCTCTCTCACACACACACACACACACACACACACACACAGTGATAAGAGAATGTCTTGTATTTAAAAGAGTGGGCGTGAGCTAGGGTTTCCTGAGGTAGGGTGTGTGTGACACCTTGTAGGTCCTTTATGGATTAAACACATGGAGGATGAAGTACAATTAGTGGGAGGATTGTATACTTGTTAGCCCAAAAGTACAATGTACATGAATTTCATACTCCGATGTTGTCGGATTACAAGAGGAGACAATAAGTTCTTCATCTCTTCTCGAGCACCTTCGATCCACTCATGTCAAATTGCGCGGCTCTAAGGTATTCCCAAGGGATCTTACATTTAATGTTGGACGGGGGGATGATTGTTTCTAGGATGGGTGTTTTGGGGATGCATACGATAAGGCGAAATGTCCTTTGTGTGAGTTTGAATGAAGGTGGCAGATAATGTAGTTAGATTTTTTATGGGTTCTAAGTCAATTGAACTTTGAAATTTGGGGTGAAATGAGGGTAGATTGGAGCCTTCAGATCTACATGGTGGTGGATTGAGGATTGGCCAGAAGATGTTTGATTGAAAGTGTAGACGGATCGTCAAGTCGAAAGGAGGAGGGGTTTCTCTCATGGTAGGTAGGGACTTACTGGTAAGCAATATTGCTGATATGGATGGACGTGCTCTCGTTGGGATATTTTCTGGGTGAAGGGTGGCATATGCATCCTTGTTTGTATGGATTTAGGGACATTGTGGTTTTGTCATTAGATACTCCCGAGTTGTGCATCTCCTTTCCAGGGGATGGATTGGATTTCTATTCAAAACAAAGATGATGCTTGGAGAATAGTA
>JASDQU010587868.1:3402-13932 GCA_032191745.1 Picea mariana | reverse complement strand
AGAGGGCTTACATACTCTTTGACAAACATCATATGCTCTGGTATATGATTTGACTTCCTTAAACACTTTAGGCCATCATAACCCAACCCGTAATATCTTCTGTATAGTAGGCTTACCACCAACACGTCCACTCGCAACTCCACTATGGCACTCGCATAAGATATCTAGTCTCTCATGATCCAAGACACATCTCCTTAGGATACTATCCAAACCCAACTTGTACAATTGTCCTACGATAAGATGATAATATGTTGCCCTGATGACTGAGTGTCTTTTCTGAGTTGCGGAATATCCTTCAGGTGTTGTACCGGTTGTGAGGAGTACTGCAATGTCTGACAAATAGTCTAGAATAGCTTCAATGCAGAAAAAACCTGCATCATGAAKTTGTTCATCCAGGGCGCCGCCACTCTCACYAGACTCTAGMCAAGAGAGGTGATCGGGCCCAACATTCAAMTTTCTAGGCTTGACGATAACTTCAAAGGAAAATTCCTAAAATAATAACAACCGTATATAGATTATGCCTTCTAAGACAKGTTTGTTAACACGATATTTTAAAGCAGAATGATCAGTGAAAAACTCAAAGTGACCACCTAACAAATAATTTCTAAATTTTTGTAAAGCATATACCATAGCCAAACCTTCCCTTTTTGTTGTGGTGTAGTTCCGTTCGACCTAAGATAATTTTCGACTGGAAAAATAGATAGGATGATCCATATTTCCTTCTCCAGGTTGTGCAAGGATAACCCCTAAAACAATATTGTAGGCATCAATATGCACATGGAAGTCCACACCCCAATTGGGGAAATTAAGAATGGGGGTTGTACTCAACTTTTCGTTCAAGGTGTCAAACGCTTTATCACATACTGAATTCCAATGAAATCTTTGATATTTCTTAAGTAATTGTTCCAATGGTGTTGTGGTACTCACGTAGCCCCTGATAAACTGACAGTAATATCCAATATGTCCCAGGGTAGTTTGCAACTGCTTGACAGAGGTAGGAGGAGGCATATTGAGGATGACTTCAACTTTTGCAGGGTCCACCAACACTCCTTCCCGACAAACAATATGGCCAAGCAAATTCCCAAAGGGTATGCAAAATATACACTTTTTTTAGATTGAGGGAAATTTGGAGCTGGTGTCATCAATCCAACATTAGCCGTAAGAGACCAACATGTTCTTTGAGTAAACTGTATACAATCCAATCATCTAAATATACTTCAATAAATTTATGGATGAAGTTGTGAAATGCGGAAATCATGATCCGAGAAAAAATTGTTGGGGCATTCTTGAGCCCAAAAGGCATGACGTTGTAAGCAAATGACCCCCACTCTGTCGTGAAGGTAGTTTTCTTCTTATCCGCTTCTATAATCCTTACGTAGTGATATTCGGAAAATCCATCAGTAAATGAATATGCTTCTCTTCCGGGGATCTCATCTAAAACCTCGTCACTGAAAGGAGTTGAAAATGGGTCATGAACACATGCAAAGTTCAAGCTCCGATAGTCAACACAAACCCTGATATCCTCCACACCCTTTTTACTTTGAATGACAATAGGGTTGATCGACTCAACCTCATCCACTAAGAATATTAACCTAGCTGCAATCATGCGATCAATCTCCTTCTTGAATTTTTCTTTGACTCTGGGGTTCAGACGGTATGGTTGATGCTTGACAGGTTTCAGGTCAGGCTTCAATTCAATTCTCATTTCTCCTAAATCTCCCCTAATTCCCTTCAACTTTGAGAATATGGTGGGGAATAGGTCCTCATATTCCCTCAACAGGGCTTGAATTTCAGTCATGGTTTGTTAAAGAGGAAAGGAACCGAAAGGACAAGTTCCACAGCCTGGCAGAGGCTGTTCAAGGAATGCACATTGCCTAGGTGGCTCAAGATGAGCCACATGTCAGTGTTGTGGGCCTATTGGGCATAGACGTATTTTGAGGAAATACCCAATTTTGGTAAGGAAAGGCCTAATTTTAGAGAAGAACAACTGGAAGGAAAAGAAACATGTGCAAGGAAAAGCCGCATGCAAAGGAGGAAAGCATGCAAGGCGTGCAAGTAGGAAAACCTAACCATGTTAGGGTTAGGGTTTTGGTAAGATATTGTAACAACTAAGAAGCTTGCAAATTAGTATAAATAAGAACCTAATAGGTCTAGGTCGAGGTTCCAAGTGGTTGTTGAATAATGGTTCTAATACTATGATTCGATGATTATAGTTAAGCGATTGTTTAAGTTGTTGAGTTGTAGAAGAGTAAAGTAGCTAGATCTTGAGGGTTAGATCACAAGCTGAGGAACTTGGTGTGATGTAGTCTGCCTCACAAAGGTTGTTGAACCTTTTTCATGGTTGTATGATTGAAGATGTAGTGTGCGCAACGCCATATATTGCAAAAATCTAAATACAAGAGTCTAAGAAGCTAGATCTTTGTCGACGTAGCCCAGGAGGGGGTGAACCATGATAAAATCTATATTATGTGTGTTGTTTATTGCATATTTACCTTCTATCAGTATTTAGTTTATGAATGGAGGGATGAATAATTCAGTTAGATCTATCAAAATGCATGATTCTTAACATATGAATGAATCTTAGGAATAATAGAGAGAATAATTAGATCAAGTCGCGAAGAAGATAAAATATAATCCCATATCCCCACTCATTCCTAGACTGCAAGCACTTGAGCTTTTTAGTCACCCATAGAAATATCTCGGGTGACACTGTGTAATACATCCTCTGTGTTGTGTTTCCTTCTAGTTTACCAGGAGGGCCAATAGTTTTAGAGGGTTTTGTTGGAAACCTGTTCAGATCTGAACCTAGGTCAGCCCAAGTAGATAGAGAGAGAGAGAATAATAACCAACAAATGGTTTCGTTGGCAGATGGAACTGCATGGGATTGAGTGAATGGGATCCGTCGAAGAAGCATGCAGAGAATGAAGATATAAAAAGAAATGTTCAGATCATGGAATCCAACGAAGGTGGAGATCGAAAGATGGTTAAAAAGAAAGGAAATTGAGTTTGCGCAAAAGGATAACAAAAACTCTAAGATAACACCGCGCACATATCTGGATAAATACGTGTTTAGCGACTTGCTTGAGGTATTTTTTTGTGATTTCCTGCATGTGTTGTAGGAGTGGCTATTGAGGTGAAAAGACAACCACCCTACAAATTGAATCAGACAGCTCGAGTGGAATCTTGTGGAGATCATGCAGTTACAACAAGCTAACAATAAATTTATGCATGCAGTAAATTTCTGGCTAGACAATATTGTTGCAGGGTTTATCACCGAATTTGCAGTAGATACCTCAAAGTCTTATAGTGTAGAAAAGCATGAGTTTCTAAAAGGACCTAGAGGTAGGTATATCAGATCGTTGTCTGCTTCAATCAAGATTTCACTATATAACAACGATGTGATGACTATGGAATCAGACAACTAAACTTCCCTACATGCATGGGGGAAGGGGGGAAGCACTGACAAGAGGTGGAGAAATGTAGGAAGAAATGGATAAGGGAAAAAAGAAGGACGCCATGGACCCATTCAAATAATGCAGATAATGGCAACAACTGGAAAGACGTGCAGTGTAGTACTCTACCAATATAAGATGAATAATAAGAAGATAGCCATAGCTGATAGAGAGGGCTTGACAAGTGATGAAGAAGAGGTAGAGAATCTTCGGGATGTGGAGAAAATTGAGGAAATATTGCACACAATATATGAAAGGAAGACATGCGGTCCAAGGGCAGGAACAAAAGGCATAACTCCCATCCATGTCAGTGTTAGTGTGGAACCCATAACCCCATGTGCGACTAGTACACCAGAAAGAACACCACCATTTAGACAACCAAATTTTAGTGGAAGAAAGACATCAGGAAGTACATCCAAACAAGGAGAAACAACTGGAGGAGCCAGTTCAGGAAGTAGCAGTCAAGTATTTACACCACGTGGAGGTAGTAGTTCAACATAGCTCGGGATGGTAGGACATGATCCCACCATCGGGTTACCAAAATTTTGGGAAGAGGCATCTGAGAAGCCTGAAAAAACATTTATTTATATGCGAGAAGATATGGGAAGCAAAGCATATCACATATGATGATACAAAACTTGCACAGTTAGCTATCATGCTAAGGGACCGTGCACTAGATTGGTACATGAGCCTAGCTATAAACAATCCACCAAGAGTAACAGAGACTATTATAGATGTGAAGAAGCTATTGATCAATGAATTTCAGAAGCCTAGATCAGAAGATCGATACATGAATGAGATGATTGAAATCAGGCAGAAACTAGGTGAGTCTATTTTGAAGATTGATCAGAGGTTTAAGCGTCTCAAAGGTAAGTTGAAGTATGCATGACTGACATGCAACATAGATATCTCTTTGTGAACTCACTGTGTTAGCTCTCTAAAAGTCACCCTAGATTGTAGATCATGTGAGTTTGGTAACATACAAATCTGGTTTTAATGAATAGAATTCTCAATGGTGGATCAAATTATATGACTGTTAAAACTTGTACTCATGAGAAAATCAATAATACACTACAACAAAATTGGCTTCATATGAACTAATCAGATGTTCAAATAGGATTGAAAGGAGATGGAGAAGTTACTATAATCTGTAAAATCATACACACATYAGGTATATATGACACKCGAGTTACAATAATGAAAGATGTATTTGCAAATTCATATCATTAATGCAATGAATGGCATGCCTCATCCAATCATTAAATGAAACAAGAACAAAGTGAATCAATCCCTTATAGCACAAACACACAGAATAATAGGTATGAATAAGAAAAAAAAAAATCCGATTTCATTCACTAAAGAGGAAAACATCCAGAAATACAATCTTTCAGACCTCAAGCTATACAAGCCTTCTCGCATCTTCAAGCTCGAACCTCTTGGGTCAAACCCCCCCCCTCTTAGCTCATTCTAACCTTCTATCAGACTTACAATAGTGTTTTTATAACTTATACTGTCAATGACAATGCTAAAATTCCAATAACAATTCTATCATAAGATCCTTATGCCCTCAAAGTGGTGTGGCAATAGGTGGATAACATAAAACAACAAAGCGCTAAAATTTAGGCTAATGCTGACAATGTCTCCAACATCCTCTTTATGCCTGATGAAGTGTCCCTTTGAGTGCTTCTCCTTTTGCCAGGTGGCTTCCCAGCTCATAAATGACCCTTTAGACATCTGTAATGCATCCATCGAACACCTATCAACTGCTTACTCCTTCAAAACTTCCAAAACAAGAGTTCACATCACAGTTCGCAGTGCCTATCTGCAATTAAAACCAAAACACCAATGTTCTTCTTTGTATCCTTAATTCTTTTTGGACTGTTTTTGGAAACTAATGAAAGGCTAGAGAGGATGTCATGAACTCTCTGTGGATATAATTTTTCAAAATCTTTGTACACTGAAACCCTTTAATGTTGACACTGTCTACCTAAAACTCTGGAAGTTGTTGAGATTTCCTTCTCAATTATGTTTCATTTGTTGCCATCTGGAAATGATATCTATGATTTTTTCTCTCGAATCCTCATACTGCCAAATGTTGATGATGTGCTGCCAATCTATTATAACCATATTTCCACAAATTAATGCAACAAGTCCACACAAGGCCTTAGGTAATAGCCACCAAAACTTGTCCTTCTTCCAGCTCTATGAAGTTAACATGATGTATTTGCATTTTCTTGAACACCAAGCCTTCTGATAAGGCACTTCCCTCCTTATTACTTCAACATGAACTCAAACAAAAATTGTCCAAAGAAAAAGAGGCGCTAACTCTGTTTCTAGGGTCTTATTGAATTCCTTTTAACTAGTAATAAGTCAAGCAGTAGGATTGTTATAATTCTTCTGTGCATCTTATGCATCTCGGCTGCCACTTTGTGTACTGGGCTCCTTTCAATTCCAAGTCACATGATTGATGTGATTTCTCTTAAAAAGAATCCATTTTACTAGTTTGATTGCTTTTAGAACTTGTTGCCAAAGTAATTCCACAGAACCAAACCATTGTCGATCATTTAAGAAGCAAACGCAGGCATGCTAGATGGCTGCAAAGTTGGTTATGACTATTTGGAAGGCTTGATATTTGTAAGCCTGTTGTGATGACAGCTTCTGTTGATGAGCAATAGTGAAATTTCTCATTTTCATCAAACTTATAGTCTCAGAGAGCTTTCCATTACAGTTACAACACATTTTGGATTAATCAAAGTCAAGAAAGAACAAAACAAAAGGCTCTCCTCCATAATTTTTAGGTTCCTTATTCACAAACCTAACTTCCTTAAAATCATCAAAAGAACAAACTATGTGAACTGCCTCTTTGTGAATGCGTTAGCAGGGAGGCCCCGACAAAGAAAATGTTAGATGCTTATGATGGGAAATTGCCGTACCTCCTCCAAGGATTCTTTAGTTGGCTAACCTTGAAAACAAACCCCCACAGGCTTCCAGCTTTACAACACATGAGTACTCACGAACTCTTCTTTTTCTAGAAGTTTACGCAAGTTTTGTAACCCTCTCTCTCAAGAAATTGGAGAAAAATATCATATGTAACCATTCCTGCCTGTCCCTGCAAAGAAAAGTGCATCTACTATGACTGGAAGATTCTTTAAATAGAACTTTCAAAGCCAAAACATAGAAAAAAGAAACGACAAAAGACCCTAGGAGTTTGCAAATCTAGCACAAAATTTAGTGAAGAAATTTAAATTTTATTGGTTGATGCAGGAGCATCATCAGAAAAGAGGCATGGGATGAAAGCTCAATGTCATAGTGCGCCTTTAAATCAATTCAGAATCTTAACGATGACATTTTTCTTCAAATATTTTTTTTAACTGATTGAAAACTGAAGAAGATCAAAATGTCGAAGCCCAGATTGTCGAAGCAAATCACGACCGTTGATTTGAAAGGGACACACATCGATAGATCATAAGAATCTGAGAATGCGTGCTTTGGAGAGAAGGAAGGAAAGGAGACAGATCTCATTTTTCAATAAAGAGGTGTCGCCCGAGATCACAAGATCAACGGTCACATTGAATTGCGGGGACAGAAAGTGCCTGGACTTTAAAAATCTATGAGCAGGCCACAATCGAAACCACGATATTGCCAAAGTTACACATGGCAATTGGTAGTGAATTGTGGGGAGAAAAGTTGTGTGATCCCAAACTACTCTTGGCCATCTCGCTATCACGTGCTTATGTGAGGTCATAGCTTGAGGTCACATGTGAAGGAAAGGACCTCACGAGGGGAGATAGTTTCTGTTGTTTGAATTCTTCAAAGAAGCTAGAAAAGAGCCTGTGGGTTTGCCAGAACCTGGAATTTGAAGGAAAGGGGACCTGAGTAAATTAGTTGGGGTCTAGTAGAGGCCCGAAGAGTTGATCTAATTCCTTGATTTGAACGATCCTAGACTGGAAGGTCGTGTAGCCTCGAGGGAGAGAAGGGGGGTCTGCATCCAGTGGTATCATAGCCTATATTTTATTTGCAGACAATGTAAAAAGGAAAGACAGTGAAAGGAGATACTCTAATACCATCAAGTGGTATCAGAGCCTGATTTCATCTGTAGATTGCGGGCGAAGGATATGAAGGAGATAATCTGGCTACGTAAACTAGTATCAGAAGCTAAAGTTCGCTTGTAGACAACAAGAGAGTGGACTTGCCAAAGTCCCAAAGTCCTGAAGTCCTGAAGTGATTAAGGACCATCCATCATCCAAAGGGATAGGTGGCKCAAGATCTACAACTTCGAAAKTTCRTAGACTAGGAGGAGGCRAAATCACCGAAGAGTCGAAGTAAATTATGACCGTTGATCGTCAGRAGGTACGTGTCAACAGATTGAAGTCTTCGAGTGAAAGCACTCAGAAGGTGGGTGTGCAGGAGTTGAAACTCCCAAAGCCCAAAGAGTCGAAGCAATTCACAACYGTCGATCTGTGGGAGACACGCGTCGACAGATCGTCGACTTCAGGTGAACACCCTCAGAAGGTGAGTGTGCAGGATTTRAAACTCCCGAAGCTSGAATATCTGAAGTGAATCGTAACCATTCGATTCATAAGGAMACGCGACAAAAATTCGTGGACTCTGGGTAAAGACCCGAAGTGAATCCTAGCCGTCCGATTCAAAAGRACATGTGGCARGATTTTGTGGATTTCGGGTAAAGACTGGAAGCGAATCATAGCCATCCAATTCAGAAGGACACATGACATAAATCCGTGGACTCCGGGTGAAGACCCAAAGTAAATCGTAGCCATCAGATTCATAAGGCAACGCAACGAAAATCCATGGACTCTATGTGAAGGGCCGAAGTGAATCGTAGTCATCGATTTGCGGGAGACACATGTCAATAGATCACGAACTCTGGATGAAAGCAATATGGGAGAAAGTGAAGGTAGAGAGTTGAAAACTCTGAAGCCCAGATTGTCGAAGCAAATCACAACCATTGATTTGAAAGGGACATGCATCGATAGATTGTAAAAATATGAGAACACGTGCTCTGTAGAGAAGGAAGGAAAGGAGATAGATCTCAGACGTCGGTCAAGAGGTGTCGCCCAAATATCACAAGATCAACGGTCACATTGAATTGTGAGGACATAAAGTGCTCGGACTTTAAAAATCTGAGAGTGGGTCGCAATCAAAACCACAGTATTGCCAAAGGGACAGATGGTGATTGGTAGTGAATTGTGGGGAGAAAAGTGGTGTGATCCAAAAACACTCTTGGCCATCTCGCAATCATTTGATTATGTGAGGTCATAGCCCGAGGTCACATGTGAAGGAAAGGACCTTGTGAGGGGAGCTAGTGTCTGTTGTTTGAATTCTTCAAAGAAGCCAGGAAAGAGCGTGCGGGTTTGCCAGAACCTACACTTTGAAGGAAAGGGGACCTGAGTAAATTAGTTGGGGTCTAGCAGGGGCTTGAAGAGTTGTTTTGAGTCCTTGATTTGAACGATCCTAGACCAAGAGGTCACGCAACCCCGAGGGAGAGAAGGGGGGTCTGCATCACTAGTGCACATTTAAGTGCTAACACTTGCTCCAACTGGGATGGAGGCCTCCCTGTGAGGTTTCAAGAACCTAGCAATTCCAGTCACCTTATCCATTGGGCTATGGAGTCTTTTAAGAAACCAACCATTATAACACTGCAAAAATATGCCACTTATTCAAGCAAACTGACGAAAATCAAATGCTTGGGAAGCGAGCTTATTTCCTACGCTACCCTACTCTAACCAAATCTTTAATTTTCTCAAGTAAATACAAATTTCCACAACAACCATTCAAGTAACTTCATGAYTGAAATAATCCCATCTATGCCACTGATTAATAGATAATAATAGGAAAATAAAAACAACRATAGGAGCTCCTTCAGAGAATCATACTCACCCACAAGTGCCGGTGAAATGATGAAATCTAAAATCTTCAGAGAATCTAGAAGGTATGACTCTAATAAAGATAATACTGGATCCTCAAAACTGCGATCACAATCATACTGATTTAGAAAAGATGACTRCCAATGCATACCTTCCCCTTTGCTAAAAAAGATGTGAGATTCTTGTTCTTTTGAGAACAACTCTTGATCATCAAGAGTGTCAGTTTCCTCTTCAGAATAATGACCATATGACAATTGTATAGTAGGAGCTAAAAAATCCTAAWWATGATGAACTAAAAATATGTAGTTATCTATACAATCATCTGCTACTGCATGCTCAAAATGATTAAGAAACTGATCATAAGCATGATATGTGTTCTGATCCATAGAAAAATCTGAAAATACTGAAGAATTCGGTTCCAAATCTAAATCACATTCACAGTCCTCTTGTTGTTGTTCATGTGCATGCATATTTTCAAAGTATGCCTGATCTCGTTTCCTCTTGCAAGCCTGAATGTTCTCCTCGACTTCTTCTACATCCTCAAACAAGTATCTTAAAGATGAATATTTCCTTTCTCTCAAGAGAAGAACAAGATTTGGATGATGAGCCAGTACATAGTACACTATGGCAACAATCTCGGAAGGATGGATTTCCAATGGCATGCTATGAAAAACACTGTAAAACCTCCCGTTAAAGACAACCAGAGCTTCCTCCTCCCTTCTCCTCAAAGCATTAAAATCAAACAAGTATTGATCAAGGGACTTGTTCTTACCCCAATACTTTAAAAAGGCATTACATAGCTCGATCCAAGAACCGATAGAATTGAATCCCAAACCTTTAAACCACACATCAACATCTCCAAACAAGGACTTGGAGAACAAACTCATGGTAACATCTTCATGTACTATCTCAAACTGATCAACAAAATTCTCAAAGGCTCCCAAATGCCTCTCAGTTGTAACATGACCCTCTTCAGAAAATCGAGGAAGATACTTGAAGAAGTCAAGAGGGTAAGAATGAATATAAGATGGCAGCCTTAATGGTTTAAACATCTTGTCTCTGATTCTAGTTTGAAAATGTATGGGTTGAAAATGAGGCTTAAAAAATTGATGGCAAGGTTCAACAGTGATAGCAGAAGGTGATAACATTTAATAAGGAGATAACTCAGATTTATCATCCTCAAGGTTATAGGG
>JASDQU010587867.1:60779-90951 GCA_032191745.1 Picea mariana | reverse complement strand
CAGAAGCAAAAAGGAAGTACAATCCTTTCTAGGTAAAGTAAATTTCTTGAGACGATTTATTCCAAATTTAGTAGAGATCATAAAACATATTACCAACATGTTGAGGAAGGGAAATGAAATCAAATGGATCCCTAAAGCTAGAAAGTCTTTTGAAGACATCAAAGTAGCATTGACGAAGGCTCCTATACTGGCTAGCCCAGATTTCGAGAAAGATTTCATACTATTCTCTTTCGCTTCAGAACACACAATTGCAGGGGTATTACTCCAGAAAGACGACCAGGATTTTGAGAAGCCCATAGCATACTACAGTAAAACCTTGAGAGATGCTCCATTAAAATATGACGTCATGGAAAAGAAGGTGTATGCTTTGGTCAAAGCATTGAAAGAATTCAGGGTATATATTCTGCATTCACATACTACTACTTATGTCCCCAACATCTCAGTACAAGATATCTTAAGACAACTCGATCCTAAAGGAAAGAGGGGAAAATGGATTGTAGTACTGTTAGAATATGATCTTGACATCAAGCCCACTAAATTGATCAAAGGGTAGGGACTGGCTAGACTAATGGCGCAAACAAACTGCGAACTCTTGGGAATAAACTTTACTACAGATATGTCGAAAAATACGACAGAGGAAGAAAGGGCGACTCCACGGATATCTCAGAAATTTCTTAACTCTGTGTGGTGTTGTTCCAGGGTTTGTACTTAAGGCTTAGAAATACAGTGTCTAGGCATCCGAAAGTGGGTAAAGGGTAGAGAAAAGATAAACGTCAGCCTTCGGCAAGGGAAACTAGGGATTATTTCTGCGTTGGCATTGTCTAGCTTCCAACTGTTCCTGGATGTTTATATCMTGTTCAATCGCTGCCCATGAACGTTCAAGTTCAACCCGTGTAGTGGTTGTTTTAAGAATAGTACCGAAAAGGTTCAAGGCAATGTGTGTTTGATTTGATAATCTGGGTTCGATATTGGGYTGTGTTGGTACAGGGACAGTCATGGAGGAACAGTAAAATAAGAAAACCTCAAGGGGAGTTTGAGTGTTGTCTCAATTCGGTCGTATAAAAGAGAGTTTACGGTTTCAGGAATGAAAAGGAATGCAAATCAAAGGCTCTTTCCTGTAACTGGGTTATATTTTAATAAAATGTATGAGGTGGGAGAAAACATTTAGTTATCGAGTAAGGCTCCTATCAAGGGAGAATCTCACTCATAAACAGAAGAAGAAAAATGTAAAGAAATAACCCGATGAAGCATAAAATATATATAGAATTTTGAAAGTGTTGACTGGTTTTATACCTACTGATAGCTAGTACAGAGGAAAAACAGTAAACAATATAGAAAACCAAAATTCATTCACTATAGTAGAGGTTGCACTAAATTATAGTGAAGCATTCATCAGATACGAATATGAAATGGAATGAAATATGAGATACAAGAAAACAAATTGATAACACAATCGTGACGGAATTGAGAATCTTCAGATTTGCTTTATATTAACTCTCAAAATGTAAAACCTCTATTACAATCGACACAAAAAGGTCCAGCCTCGTTCCTTTCTTTCTATGGTACATTTATACAGTTTTACAATAAGATGGAATCGCAATCGTTGCAAAATTTTCAGTTATGATAAGGAGGAGAGCAATCATTCCATTTCTTTCTCTGTGTCTTTATTTGGTGCCTGAAGTGTCGTATGCCCTTAACTCATCATAAGACCAGGCGAAAACATCCTTATACTGTCTGAGTAGGTCTTTATACTTACTTTTTATTTCGGGAGGGAGGAATTTGGATATTTTTAGCATCCTGGATTCTTCTTTGTTTCCTAAATCACAGTCCTCCACTTCTTCTGGTTGGGGTTGTAAGGCGGATTTTACACGTATGTCATTTTGATCAAAAATTATTTCCAGAGGGATCAATACTTTCAGAATCTGGTTGTTTTTAAGGACCAGCATGCGATGATTTGCAATTTTGTCTTGAAAGGTTTGAGGGTCTTCCCCTTCTTGCATGATCCATATATTGTCATTATGGTTTTCTTGATCTGCATGGGTTTCGAAAAAATTGCCTATTGCTTCAAGAAACTTCTTGATTTGTTTATCATCCTCAAAAACCTGCCAGTGCTGGATGTTATCCGGTACAGATGGTCTGTGTCTGATTTCTATATGATACTTCAATTTGAAAGTCGTGGGAGGAGAGAAGGTTGAAGCTGCTTTAGCTAATGCATCAGCATGTAAGTTATCTGCGCGTGGGATGAAGTGGACATTTACGGATGAGAAAACGTTTTCCATCAGATCCCAGGCACAATTATTGTATGATCTTAATCTGGGATGCTTGGCTTGGTACTGCCAATTTATTTGTTTGACTATTAACTCTGCATCTCCGTATACCTCTAAGTTATTTATTTTAAGCTTCCTGGCAGCCTCTAATCCTAAGACCAACGCTTCGTATTCACATACGTTGTTAGTATAATATATATCCCATTGCAGTCTGTAGGAAAAAGGAACAACAAACTTTCCTTCGGGAGCCACTAAAAGCACTCCTGCACCAGCCCCTTCACAAGATGAGGCACCGTCAAAAAACATTTTCCAGACACCGGTGCTACACAGATCTTCTGTCATGTAACCTGACTCTTTCTGCTCTATATCATTTTCTTCTGGACAACCATCTAAACCGTCATCAAAAGATAAGATACAATTTCCTAAATCTTGATCCGCAATGTAAATAGGGAAATTGTTCGGGTTTTGAGGGTCGCTTATTGTGTATGCTAACCTTATTTCTCTATACAAACGAGTAAATTGCCCACCAAACACAGGAATTGTGGTGAACGTCATATCTAGTTGAAGAGAACCCCCCAGCTTGGCTCCCCATGACCTAGACAACAGTAAGCCATACTTAGGGGGAATATCAACAATCACCACATCCATCAAGATACTCTTAACCGGGACCTGTGCCAGGGTAACTACTAAATCCTTTATCATTCCCATACACTTAACCCTTCTTGAGTCAAAAGAGTAAAGATCTCTGTAAGGTCTGGTGATCTAGAGACTCAACTTGTCCATAATAATCTTAGGCATAACGTTATGGGAGGCTCCGGAGTCTAACATGCAATTATGTAGCAATTGATCATATACATTTAAAGTGATATAAAAGGGAGAAATAATATCTTTGGCCCCTTCAAAATGTGGACCAAAAGTGATGTTAGGTTTGTCATCTTCCAGGTTTAAAATGTCAGACTGGCTTTCTAGCTCTGAGACACCCATCACTTTGGTAATCTGCTTCTGATAAACGGGGTTTTTTGCTAATTCTACAAGAGGGATTGGTATCTTAATTTTATTTATCTTGTTTTCAAAACTGAAAGATCCGCTCACCTTGTCTGTTTCTTTGGTTGAGACTTTCGAATCCTTCCTTTCTGACTTATTCGTCTGGACCGCTTTATTACTCATGGTCTTGGTTGAAGGCATAATTTTATTAACTGTTTCGGTTCCTTGTGCTTGGGTTTCAACTTTTCCCACTTCGAACTCTTGTGTGCTTACTACTTTCATTTTGTTGTTAAGTAATAGGGTCTCTTCCAGAGTAGGCTCATAATTTTGACCTCTTTGGAAGATTTTCTTAGGTTGAGTAGTTGAGATGGGCTTACTCTTAGATCTCAAGTTGTACTTAGGTTGGATCTCGGCCATTATCATTTCAGTTTCTTGTTGACAGCCACAAAGGTTAGTATGATCACTTTCTTCGCCCTTAACCGACGGTTGTTGAGTGTTTAGAGATTTTTCATAATCTTCTCTAGTCAGATACGGTTGTGTGCAGTCATCACCAAAGTTCGTGACATCATTATCCGAATGTCCGAAATCTTGGAGATCGTTCGCTCCTATAAAATTTTTGCTCTTTAGGGGAGTTTGTATTTTTTTATCTTCGTTTTTTATCTGTCTTTGCTGGTTCGGGGGGTAGGGGTTCCTCTTGAATTCCTTTTTGGGGAAAGAATCATCTTTGGCCTGTTCTAGCTCTATTTTGGATATTTTATTAGACAGTTCTTTAATTACCCTGGCCATATCGTCTACCCTGTCATCTGTGGATCTATTAGACCCTGACGGACCTACTTGTTCTCTAAAGCGTTTAGTTTCTCGATTTCCCGTTTCTACTTTAGCTTTAAGCTTACCAGAAGCCATCATATTCGACTCAATTTCTACAGCGTCATCCTGCATTCGGTTTAGAGTGGCTCCTCTTCTCTCTCGCAAAAGGAGTGCAAAATCCAGTTTGAAAGCCCCTGCGAAAGTTACTTTGGCCGCGGGTTGGGACGGTTTAACCTCGGCTGGGATTTTGTTATAAAATTTGTTGAATCTTTGAATAAATTCCATTACTGTTTCTAAATTCTTTTTTCTTAAAGACCCAAATTCGATTAAATAATATAGGTGGTCCTTTCTTTCACCCCATTGTCCGAGGAAAGCATCTTCCAAGGCGTCATAGGACAAGATAGATGCTGCAGGTAGACTTCGAAACCAAGTTCAGACCTGGCCTTCGAAGGTTTGAACAAGAAGCCTCGAATACACATCCTCGTGTTCGATACCTAGGATGTCTGCGAATTGATCAAAGAATTAATGTGTTCGGCCGCGGTCAAATCCCCTTCCCTAGTGAATTTTGGAAAACCTTTTATATAATTTTCGGGAAGGTCGTGCAGAGGAACGGGAAATACCAAGGGATCGTATCTTGCTGCAACTTTTGCAAACACTTTGGGAGGGGGGGCAAGCCCTTGGCTTCCAGATCCTCCTACAGGAGCTCCTCCCCCTCCTCCTCCGATAACCCCTCCACCTCCTCCTCTAGCGGCTGCCATCGTTATTAGTGGAAATTCGTAAAGGGAGTTTCGGAAAATTAAAAGTGAATCTTTATTTTCTTCGTGAAGAGGAAAATCCGACGATGAATGATAAGGAACGTGAGGAATTGGTTCCTCGGATTTGCAAGAGATGAAATCAGAAGAATCGACGGGTGTGGAAACCGGATGTGTAACACACTTTTCAGAATTAGGTGAGGTCGGGAAATTTAACTGAAGAAAAGATGGTATGTCAACTGCCGACGAACTTTCAAAAGGGCCCTTTCCTTTGTGTACTAAGGGGATTGTCGGATGAATTTCGCTCCTAACTTCGGAGCAGTTTGACGTTAGATCTTCAGAATCAAAGGGAGGATTGCGTGAAGTTGAAGGTTCGGAAGAACTCTTAGTCTTCAATTGTGGGTGTTTAAGCTTATAGACTGCAGTGGTTGGATTAAGAGAGCCTCTCGCCTTTAGAATCTTCTCGGGNAAATTTAACTGAAGAAAAGATGGTATGTCAACTGCCGACGAACTTTCAAAAGGGCCCTTTCCTTTGTGTACTAAGGGGATTGTCGGATGAATTTCGCTCCTAACTTCGGAGCAGTTTGACGTTAGATCTTCAGAATCAAAGGGAGGATTGCGTGAAGTTGAAGGTTCAGAAGAACTCTTAGTCTTCAATTGTGGGTGTTTAAGCTTATAGACTGCAGTGGTTGGATTAAGAGAGCCTCTCGCCTTTAGAATCTTCTCGGGATCTGTAACGGGTGTAATCTGCTTACCATCTGGGTTTTGTCTGGTATTCCTTCGACCAGATGCCAGTTTATTATTTGTGGAGTCACCAAGTGAAAGATTGGAAAGCCTTAAAAAAGGTGTGTACTCTTTGTTCACTATAAAAGGGTAACACTTTCAACGAAAAAAAAAAAAATGTCATTTTCCCAGGGAAAAAGATTTCGTAACTTCGGTCCCGGCAACGGTGCCAAAAAGATGTTGTTCCAGAGTCTGTACTTAAGGCTTAGAAGTACAATGTCTAGACATCCGAAAGTGGGTAAAGGGTAGAGAAAAGATAAACGTCAACCTTCGGCAAGGGAAACTAGGGATGATTTCTACGTTGGCGTTGTCTAGCTTCCAACTATTCCTGGATGTTTATATCCTGTTCAATCGTTGCCCATGAACGTTCGAGTTCAACCCGTGTAGTGGTTGTTTTAAGAATAGTACCGAAAAGGTTCAAGGCAATGTGTGTTTGATTTCATAATCCGGGTTCGATATTGGGCTGTGTTGGTACAGCGATAGTCATGGAGGAACAGTAAAATAAGAAAACCTCAGGGGGAGTTTGAGTGTTGTCTCAATTCGGTCGTATAAAAGAGAGTTTACGGTTTCAGGAATGAAAAGGAATGCAAATCAAAGGCTCTTTCCCGTAACTGGGTTTTATTTTAATAAAATGTATGAGGTGGGAGAAAACATTTAGCTGTCTATCGAGTAAGGCTCCTATCAAGGGAGAATCTCATGCATAAACAGAAGAAGAAAAATGTAAATAAATAACCCGATGAAGCATAAAATATATATAGAATTCTGAAAGTGTTGACTGGTCTTATACCTGCTGATAGCTGGTACGGAGGAAAAACCGTAAACAATATAGAAAACCAAAATTCATTCACTATAGTAGAGGTTGCACTAAATTATAGCGAAGCATTCATCAGATACGAATATGAAATGGAATGAAATATGAGATACAAGAAAACAAACTCATAACACAGTCGTGACGGAATTGAGAATCTTCAGATTTGCTTTATATTAACTCTCAAAATGTAAAACCTCTGTTACAATCGACACAAAAAGGTCCAGCCTCGTTCCTTTCTTTCTATGGTACATTTATACAATTTTACAATAAGATGGAATCACAATTGTTGCAAAATTTTCAGTTATGATAAGGAGGAGAGCAATTGTTCCATTTCTTTCTCTGTGTCTTTATTTGGTGCCTGAAGTTTGTCCTCGCGCATGCTCGGTACAACTAACGCACTTTTCCACCAACCGAGATATTAGCCTTGACGGTTCTGCTTGACAATTGGCTTCAAAAGAGTAACAATCTCGAGCTAATTGCGGCAACCTGTCTTCCATCTGTCTATCTATGATGTTGATAGCGCACAATTGCACACTTGGTTTAATCATACACTTATCTATTTGGACTATGTCTACCATAGTCACTTGTGAGATCTCGGTTGAATCTCTTTCCTCTTTTTCATTTAAATCAAGAGAGATTTTTTCCATATTCATCTGAATCAATGCCTCGGCATTACCTCCACTATCAATGCCTAGCAGATTACCATCTATAGAACTAAAAGCCTCTTCTAAGGATTTCGTTACCCTTTTGGCTTGCAGCTTACCTTCCGAGATGTTGTGTTCCCATTCTTTTAATAGAATATTTCCTCTGGTTTGCTCCGAAATGGTAAACCTGGGAGTACTTCCCGATTCCCTGTTGTTTGTAGCTATCATAGCCTCTTGAAAGGCGACTCGAGCTGCTCTAGCTTCTCTTTCTATAACAGATAAATTTTCTAAAACTTGATTAACAAGCAAGCAGTTGTCCCGAATCGCCTCTACCTTGGCGAGTAAATTTCGCTGGGCCGCAGAAACTCTGCTCCGAATCTCCATCGCCTAGGACTGGAACATCCCGATATTTATAAATTTACTTTCGACAATTTTCACACTGGCCTGTAGCTGTTCGATCAAGTCTTTTTGTTGGCCCGCTTGTATCTGATCATTATGAACCACCAGCTCTGCTTGTTCAAGCTTATTATTGAGCAGATCTATCTCACTTTTATTGGTCAACCTTGCTTGTTCTATCCCTACACTCGCCTGGTTCTTGGCAGCCTCCTCTGCAGTGGCTAGTCTGGCTTCTAGGGTTTTCATGAGGCAATTTTTTCATTTCAGCTGGTTTTTCAAAACCCTGACTGAGAATTGATTCTTCGTGGCATATGCCCCTAATGTCCCAGCTATTTCCGTCGCGAATTGTTCATTCCTCTTGTCTTTCCCATCAGTCAATACTTTGTATTTCTTGGCTGTCGATTCCCCCTACTGATAGAATTCTCTCTTTACCACAACCTTCCTTTTCTTATCAAAAAATAACTCATTTGGAGGGAGCTCTTCCACCCTTATAGGCCTCAATTCTTCATTTAAAATCCACCCTATGTTAATATTTTCCTGAGTTGACTGCAAGGGAGTAATGGATGTGATGGGGTCTTCGATTTGCTTGACTGATTGCCCTGGAGTAGTAACCGGAGTCTGCTTTCTCAGCGGGTCGGGAGTCTTTATCTCTGCTTTCAGACTCTTAGTTTTCTCTTCCCCGTCCTGGTGTTTTTCTTGACTGGGTGTCGCATCTTTGGAGCCTTCGACATCTTTTTGTTTCGCCTCCGTTGTACTCGGATTCTCACCCCGTAATACTATGGGAAGACAACTTCGTCGATGTTCTTGGAATTTCAGAACATCAGCCCTCTCTTCAGATGCCAAGGTTTGTATCTGAGATAAAATCTCGGCATAAGATCTTGCGCCTCGGAAAATTTCATCCGAGGGCGAATTTTCGTGTTCAAATCTCTTGAGTCCGCAATTGGCCAAATGATTACTCACGATCCTTTGCGGATTGTGCTTCTTGAATTCAATAAGGACCAATTTTAGGTCTTCCAGGGCCGCTGCCTCAGCTTTAGCATGCCCGAAATCTAACAAAGAATATGAATTTAAATGAACAGGAAAAGGTGKCCATACCTTCTTTGAGTATCCCTTAAGCTCCTTGCTTATGCCACCGATTACTGTTTGTCTAGCAACTTCGCGACAAGCCAGCTTGTCGGGGATAAATAATGGCAATGCATGCGGGGGAACAGAAGCCCCAAAAACTCTGAGATATGAAAATTCGGCTTCTACATACCAGTCAGCTAGACTGCTCAAATTCATCACTATATTGTCCGAGATCCTGGGTGGCGGGTGGCCGAAAATAGTGACATGCAGAGGTACCATCACCCAGTTGAAGATTTCATATACGAAATCTGCCGCTTTGTTTTCCCACAATTTCAAATGATAGACGTGGATGGGCTCGACCTCTGCTGGAGTCCAACTCTAGCTCATTAAGGGAAATGGTGTTAGAAAGCACACAGCGTCCATAATGTATGCAGACATAAAAAATGAAGAAATCTTTCCGCTCTCTTTCTGCACCCGATACTCTGTAACCTGACTGGTCAAGCTATCAGACAACATTTTCGCCCAGTCGAAGGAACAGCCTTTGGCGACTCGATGTATTAGAGGCACCCATTGAAGAAAGAAATGTGAGGTGTCCTCTCTCCCGTATAATCTGCATGTCATCATAGCTACATACTTGAACTGTGGTTCCATGGAAACTATTGAATATATACCATTACTGTCTGCCCTGAACTTTGCAGGGTGCGAAACCCAATCTCTTATTAAGCTAGACATAGTCTTGTCATACTGCACACATTCCTTCTGTTTGAAATCTTCCAAGAATTCGGCATCATATGTAAGGTCGGACGCTATGGGCAACTTGTACATAGCTTGCAGGTGTTCAGGTCTGAAAGTCCCGATGGTGACCTTCTGCTCATTGATGATGGTTCTGGTTGGTATGTCCACATGGTCTAATGTCCATCGGACCATATCATAGTAGGGGAGCAGTCGTGGCCTGGCCGCTACTTTATGCATTCCCGATTGAATGACGATCTTATATTTAGTGGTTATGTCGTCTTTTTCATTGTCGTTGGAATCATCGGACTAATCCACTAATTTGGCCTGCAGAACATCATAAACAAACAACTAGTTCGGGGCAGAGTCAACACTTCGAGGTGAAGTATCAGTGACGTTGTCTGAACCTTGTCCTGCAACCTCAACGCTGGCTTTTGATGCTTTTCATGGGGCCATGATGGGAGCTCTTCTGCGATAAAAATATGTATACATACAGAAGTTAGCTCGTTGAGAAAGTATGCTCTGCGTATTATAGAAATGAATTTGTTATAACGAATAACCGCTCTTTATATTCGAAAACTCGGTACTTTTTAAGAACAGATCGGTCAAATCACATTTAGAAATAAATTTAGCAATAAAAACCCAAATCTTTATTTGTCGACTCGCCTTATTTCTAATTAATGCCATAAATTTTGGCGGTTCGAAATGTCAGTTGGCGTAAGGAAGAATTAAGACTGCCTCGTAAACTGTGCAAGCATCAAAACACAGGAAATACTGATTTAGCTTAATTAATCTGGTTTTACCAAAGTTAATTAATCTTTCGGTACTCATTGTATCGGGAATTTTTACTTTAACCCTTTGAACCTCTAACCCCCGAAATTGCGATGATTGACTTTGGTTAATAAAAACATAATTGGGATTAGGTGCTTAATTAATTACGTAATTATTTATATCTTCATATCGCGACTCAGAGCTTCGAAGGTATAACTTCTGGGAAGTTCGCATGCCGAGTCGCGAGACCGCGAGATCGCGATGATACGTTTTAATTAAAAGGGAGTATAAAATCGAATTAAGTATTTAATTTATTATGTTCTTATCTTCGTCGCGACTTCGCGACTCGGGGCTTAGATAGTGTAGCTTTTTAAAAGAGAACACGCTGAGTGGCGAATTGCTGACATAACTTAACCATGGATTAGCTTTTACCTTTAACCTTGACACGGGTTACTAAAATGAGGACTTCGTGGTTTCGGCTATCGGGGTTACGACAATAAGACTTTTGGATTTAGTGAACGCCGAGGTGCAAAAACCCGATGATGTTTAATCGTGATTTAGGAAAATTTTACTCCCGTTACTGCCATGGGTAAAATTTTAAAGCAATTTCGTTGTTTTGTTGCTCGGGACTTATGAAATACGTGATTTATAGCATCCAACATACGAAATCCCGAGGTAGAACAAAGGGGGAAAATTTTTGACGAAAAGTAGAACTCGCCTCGAGAGTACAATAATTATCGTCGCTCGCGTGATAAGACTTCAGAGACTTTGAAACCACAGATGGAAAATACGAAAACCATCTTTCGATTTCGAGCATTAAGACATGAAATTTGAGATGGGCTAGAAAAAACAAAGGCGGCTCCAACACATGGTATGCAAACATTATCTTTGTACTAAAAAATCTGCAAGCCCCTCCTGAGTATAGAAAAACAAAGGCTAGGTTCTTGAAACTAAAGGCAGCGAAATTCTACATTGTCAATGGATTGTTGTACTAGAAAGACTCAAGAGGAATTTTACTGAGCTGTTTGACAGAAGAGGAAGCGGAGAGTACCATCGGGGAGTTCCATAAAGGAGACTGTGGAGGTCATCATTATTGGAAGACAACTGTTCACAAAATGTTAAGAGTTGGTTTTTATTGGCCTAGTATTTTCCCTGATGTTTATAAGGAAGTGTCAAAGTGTTCTGAATGCCAAATCTTCGATGGGAAAGGAAAGTTGTAGTCTCTGTCGTTGAAGCTTATTTCTGTAGAAGCTCCTTTAAGGCAATGGGGCCTGGCTTTTGTGGGAGAGATACATCCACAATCTTCGGCTCAACACAAATGGATCCTGACTACCACAGATTATTTTACTAAATGGATTGAGGTAGTTCCTACCAGACAAGCTACAGATGACGTTATCATTCGATTTCTAGAAGACAATATTTTGTCCAGATTCGGATGCGCGGTCAAGATTATAACTGACAACGCAACGACCTTCAAGTCTAAAAAAATTGAGAAATTTTGCAGTGATTATAATATTACTCTGGGAAATTCTACGTCATACTACCCTCAAGGAAATGGATTGGCTGAGTCTTCAAACAAAATCCTAGTCAGAATCATAAAAAAACTCCCGCAGAAGAATAAAAAGGCATGGCACAAGAAACTCATTCATGCCCTGTGGGATGACAAGATATATCCAAAGAGGTATATTGCCACATCTCCTTTCCAGATCATCTATGGTACATAAGCCATCTTTCCTATGACACTTGGATTGCTAGTGATGAAGTTGTTACAGGAGAAAGAAGCAGAGATGAATGCCAGTCGGAGAAGGGAAGATGAACTCATCAGCGTGCAACCGACTAGAGAAAAAGCTTTCAACAATGCCCAACTACGTCGAGAGAAGCTCAAGGAAGCTTTCGACAAACGTACCAAAGAGGATGACTTCAAACCTGGAGACTGGGTACTAAAATGGGATGCCAAGAATGAAAACAAGGGAAAACATGGAAAATTCGACCACCTGTGGCTGGGCCCGTTCAAAATTACAGCTTACTGTGGGAACAATGCCTATTTGTTGGAGGAAAGTAATGGAGAACTTGTTGGAGGAGGGCCTGTGAATGGTAGGCTCCTCAAGCATTACGTCGTCTAATTATCACTCACCATTCATTATACATAACCATTTTGCATTTTGGTTTTTCCTTAAGTACGAAGATTGAGATAAAAATGACATAGTTGAAGCTCGAGGTGAAGGCCCTGAGCTGTGCTGAGTAGGGTCAAAGTTTTTGAATAAAATAAAAGGATTTGGATCACACACTTAAAATTACAACCCAATGAATAGGCACTTAGTCTACAGTTCTTTGCTACCTCGCAGGGAGGATAGCATCCACAGTTGGAGCCAATGTTATCACCATATAATTCCCAGATAGCGTCCGAGTTTCATAAATCTATGGGAGATTAAATCGCCACAGAGCTGTGATAATTTGGAAGACTTGGCTATACCTGGCGGCGTATGGACGAAATAGTGGAGATATAAAGAGTAAAGCTCGACAGACCATCGATCCCGAAATCGGCCTGGATCAACGGCTGGGACATGTATCGGAGAGATAACTAGCACGAAAGTTAAGCGGCCAAGAGCGGGCCGGGAGAAAACCGTCACAGTTTTTTATAAGACACGTGGCCCCCTTAGAAGTACGTTGGAGAGGAGGGTTGTCTAACCGAAACCACCTTTTCTCAACCTCTGATGACAAATTTGCCAGGTAAGACGGGGACCGTAGATCTTGAAACAACCCGGATCGACGGCTGAGGTGTCTTTCGGCGATTGAAGTAGCACGAGGATTAACTGAGAAAACTGCCCCGGTTTAAATCATGGATACGTGGCGTCCTCTGAGACACATCGAGGCTAAAGGTGGTTCGTCCAAAACCGCTTTTCTCCAAGCTCCGATGGTAATAGATGCCTATAAAAGGAAGAACCCCCAGACATTATTCTATGGGTATTTGAAGCAGTCGAACGTTCAGAGATTTGGCGCAAAGCTTCTATTTAGATTTCAAAATTCTGAACAAGTTCAAAACATTGAAAGTTGGCATACCGGTCATGTCCTACGCAATATGCATCGATCTGGAAATTTTGATTAAAGAAATGATGGATTACAAGATCCCCTCTGATGCACAATGGAAAGAACTTGTGTGATTGGGTTAAACAAAATGCCACGTCCCCAAAACCAACAGATGATCTCCAACTGTCACCAATATTTCAGATCCAACGAAAGTATAAGGAACAGATGTAGTGGAAGCAGCCGGGTGGTCAGAGAGAGTATTCATGATGTTGAAACGTTTCTTTTTTCTAATGATTGTAAGTCGTTTCGTATACCGAAACTGACATTCGAAACTGTTACAGAAGCTGAAACGTTTTAGTTTCAGTTATTTTTGATCAAATTGTATAAGTACTAAGAGATTTGAATGAGTTAATGTTGGCAAAAGTACAAGAGCACCTTTTGGTTGTATCAAACTATATTTGTAAATTTTCTGAATATGAATTGAATACAAATGCAGAAGATTTTGAAGTCTCTATGAAAATATTCTAACGGGTGGTGATATGAGCTTTGTTTCTTTTCATTGTATGTATTTCCTGTAGCCTGTCATTTCATTTACATTTTTTTCTATTTAAATTGGATAGTTTAAAGGCCCAGAATTCGTCCTGTGACGCTCTTGGCTTGAGCAATTTAAACTATGTTATTGTCTTCTTAACTTATTTAGAATTCATTTCAGCAATGCTTTGATGCTGTTATTTGTCTTCTTTATCTTCCTACACATATTTTTATTTCAAGAATAACTCAGATTCATTGCCTCATTTAGCCTTTGTCCTCTGGAGAGTTCTATCAGCTTGATGCATTGTTTCCGTTCACTTTTAGAATTTTGACTCCATAGCCCATAGTGTTCCCCCCTTCTTTGCCAATAACCTTATCAAAATTCTCCTAAACAAACCAAATCTAGCCACCGATTTCCATTGATATATCAAGTGACACGAGAGAGCCCTCTCCGAGTTGAGCAGGCTAGTGCCTCAGCTCTAAAGTTGGTTGAAACAATTACCTCTGTCGTCTATCTATTCAGCCGAACGGAATTTACAGAGTGCTAACATTCTGGCGTCGTTGTCGGGGACGAAATTGAAAATTTTTCCCTGGGAAAATGACTTAAAGCTTTAGTTTGATCCCTGAGGGTGATAGTGGACCAAACACCTTATTGGCTGAAGATTATCTTTACCCTGGTGACTCCCTTACTCAGAGACCAGTTGTACTACGCTGTGTGTGATAAAAACCCTGGCTCCTAAGAAAATCCACACCAGGAGAAATCCAGATCCAGAGCCTGCAATCCCTGTCTCTAGCCCTAAAAAGCTTGGTTGAAGAAGAAAAGAAAAGACAGTAACCCCTGTGTTACATCTAGACTGATATTTGTCCTTACCTAGAGATGGATTGATTAGTATCGAATACCTTGAGTTTGATCTAAAATTTGAACACTCCCTATTCAAAACCAGGTCCGAATCCCATTTAGACGAGACCCTATTTGACGGAAAAAGATTCCAAGATTCGATCCTAGCTGCCTCCGTCAAACCTATAGTGACTCATGTCTGAAACCGACAGCCTCTTTAACCCCTCACAACAACTATGGAAGCCAGATTTTCTCCTCTCATACTACCTGCTCTATTGCATGACTTACCCCAGGAGTACAACCTGAGGATTAAACTATATGATGTTGAAGGTAACGTATCATCCCAGAAACACCTAGATTGATTTAATTATTTCATAGACTTAGAGGAGGTGGATTACGCAGATGTAAAAATGAGTTTTTTTACGCAAAGCATCACAGGAGATGTAAGAAAATGGTTCAGAGCCCTTGCACCAGGAAGCATCGCAGATTTCGCAGCTTTTTAGACACTCTTCCTTGCCAGATGGGGGGATAAGAAAAAACCCCTTCAGTTGTTGACACACTACAACAATATGAAGAGGTCGCTTGATGAAACAGTGCAGGAGTTTTCGACTAGATTCATGAAGGTATATAATGCGGTTCTTGACGAAGTAAAACCCCCACCAAAATCTACTCAGCTCAGATATGTTGATTCCTTCGAAAGTGATTTTGCTTTATTATTGAGGGAACGAAGATCTGCCACGCTAGACGATATGATGACAGATGCCATTGAATTCGAAGTAAACCTTATGGATTCAGGGAAAGTGAAAGCTAGTTATGGCAGAAACATGGGCAAAAATCAGGATAAGGCACAAACTTCCACATCACAAACGTTAGAAGAAAGATTCGAAGCGATGATGAGAAACATGGAAAGGATGATGGAAAACATGGTGTTGGGAAACAGACCCAACCCTAGGGAACATGCCGATGGTCCACCTAGAAATTCGAGGAGACCCGCTGGTCCACAGATCAGATAAAGAGAGCAGAGGAACCAGGGTAATCAGGCGGCGCAAGCAGACCAAACAAATCAAGGAAATCAGGGAGAACAACAAGTAAGACCCCCTTTTCAGAATAATTATATAGATGAAGATTACGATGGATATTTCCAAGATAATGTGAAATGTTGTGATGACAAAGAAACTGAGGTGTTTTTGACCAAAGAAGAACACGACCAGTTCATGAATGCTAGTGAAATATTCTTGCAAGATGAGGAGGAAAGGATATCAATAGGAAAAGAAGATTATGAGATCGGATTGCAAAACACCATCATGCAATTCCAAAGGCAATACAATCTCCGAAATCAAAGGGTGCCTCAAAATCCTCTGAAAGGTAATCTCCCAAAGGCAAACCCTGCCAAAGATGCTCAGATTAACGTGCCCTCTTCTAGTCAGCCCAAAAAAGATTCCCCTATGAAAGACTCTGTTACAAATGAGGCTATGGATAAGGGTAAGCGGAAAGAGGAACCGTCGAAGAGAATATTGACAAGGAAAGAAGTTGTCACTAAAGAGGTAGAAAAAACTACGTCCTCTTTTGACTTCGAAATTGAGACGGCTAAGAACAGGATTTCGGTACCCTTTAATGAATAGATCAGAAACAACAAATATAGGGGTCAGATCATCAAGATGCTTAAGATGGGACAAAGCTCTGATACCCTAAACATACAAGATGATCACCCAACCATCTTATTTGGGCCAAGAGTAGAAGAAAGCGGTGAAAATGAAGAAGTCCCTCCTTTTTATGTCAACTTAAAAATCCACGACATGACTTTACACAATGCTACGCTGGACTCTGGAGAATCTCACAATCTGATGCCTAAAGTGGTCATGGACCAACTGGGCCTTGAAGTCACAAGACCCTACAAGGATCTGTTCTCTTTTGATTCAAGGAAGGTGAAATGCCTTGGCATGATAAAGGACATAGTCGTTTCTCTAGCACAAATCCCAATGAAGAATATGGTGATGGACGTAGTGGTTGCTGATATCCCTCAGAAATTTGGCATGCTGTTGTCCAGGTCATGGGCTGCAAAATTGAAAGGAACCCTCCAGATGGACATGTCATATGCCACTATTCCTATCTTTCGTCAAGATAGAAGATTGTACAGGGAAGTTCTACTGAAGTATATGGTCAGCAACAAATCGCAACCTACCAACCATCCTATATACTAAGTAAGCACTGAGCTGGGGTCTTCCATTTTCTTCAATGATATATGCTCAAGAGCAGAAGAAACAAAAATAGTCCTGGCAGATAAAGGTATACCCGAGCAACAGTTGGAAGAAATTTCAGAACAACAGGGTGACCCAAAGGATCAGATATGGAAAATGAACTTTGATGGAGCTGCATGCAGAGAAGGAGCTGGGGATGGCGTGTGGATAAATCATCCCATGGGAGATGCGAAATTATGCTCTTACAAACTCATTTTTGAATGTACAAATAATATGGTCGAGTACGAGGCGTTAATATTGGGATTGAAAGTTTTGGAAGAGCTGGGTGCCAAAAGGATTGTTGTACTTGGAGACTCTGAACTCATCATAAATCAAATCAAAGGCATCTACCAGGCCAGACACCCTAGACTGAGGGCTTATAGAAATCTGGTATTAGAACTCCTTGAGAAATTTTCAGAATGCAACCTTTCAGTAATTCCACGAGAACAAAATCAGGTCGCAGATGCGCTGGCCACTTCAATGGTGGTGTTCAAAGTCCCGATCTTCCCTGAAAAAAGCTACAAGTTCGAAGTCAAGTACAGACCAGCGATACCAGACAATATGAAACACTGGCAAGTTTTTGAAGACAATAAACAGATAGAAAGTTTCCTCAGGATGGAAAACGAGTTCGAGAATTTAAGCATTAATGATGAACATTGCGACGATGAAGTAGATGTAGTGGTTTTCACCAAAGAAGGATACTTCAAAAATCAAATTTCTAGTAGAGATATTGTGTAGCTAAAGAGCAACATTGTCCTCAAAGGTCTGGTACCATTAGAGAAACGTTTTGATAACAACGATGTCGCCAGAAGTCCAAAGATCACAGTAGATGAAGGGGACGTGGAAGATTGTAACATTGGGACTCCAGAAGACCCGAAGATCATTAAACTGTCCAAGAAGCTCAACCCTGAAGTCAAAGAAAGGTATGTAAAATTGATGAAGGAATTCCCTGATGTTTTTGCCTAGAGCTACGATGAGTTGAAAGTTTATGATACTAGTATAATCCAACATGTTATCCTGATAAAAGAAGATCACAAGCCATTTATATAGAAGTTAAGGAGAATAAACCCTCTATTGTTACCATTGATAGAGAAAGAAGTAAAGAAATTGTTTGAAGCAAAAATCATAGTGTCCCTAAGATTCTCCAAATGGGTAGCAAATTTAGTGCCTGTCAGAAAAGAGTGGGGAGATCAGATTGTGTGTAGACTTCAAAAATGTGAATAAGGTATCTCTTAAAGATAACTACCCTTTTCCCAAAATGGACCACATTCTACAGAAGGTAGTGGGCTCTCAAAAAATGTCAATGTTGGATGGTTTCTCAGGATACAACCAGATCATGGTGCATCCTGACGATCAAGAAAAAACAGCGTTCACCACACCTTGGGGGACATTCATGTACGCCAAAATGCCATTTGGGCTTATGAATGCTGGAGCAACATTCTAAAGGGATATGGACATAGCCTTTGCAGAGGAAAAGGACAAACTCATTGTTATATACCCGGATGACATTACTGTGTATTCTACTACAGATGAGGAGCACATCAAACATCTCAAAAGGGCGTTCGAGAAATGCAGAAAATTTGGCATATCACTGAACCCAAAAAAGTCAAATTTTGCCATGGAAGAAGGGAAGCTCTTAGGGCATATCATTTCTAAGGAAGAAATAAAGGTATACCCCAACAGGGTTGAAGGAATCTTGAAGATTAGCATACCCAGAAGCAAAAAGGAAGTACAATCCTTTCTAGGTAAAGTAAATTTCTTGAGACGATTTATTCCAAATTTAGTAGAGATCATAAAACATATTACCAACATGTTGAGGAAGGGAAATGAAATCAAATGGATCCCTGAAGCTAGAAAGTCTTTTGAATACATCAAAGTAGCATTGACGAAGGCTCTTGTACTGGCTAGCCCAAATTTCGAGAAAGATTTCATACTATTCTCTTTCGCTTCAGAACACACAATTGTAGGGGTATTACTCCAAAAAGACGACCAGGATTTTGAGAAGCCCATAGCATACTACAGTAAAACCTTGAGAGATGCTCCATTAAAATATGACGTCATGGAAAAGAAGGCATATGCTTTGGTCAAAGCATTGAAAGAATTCAAGGTATATATTCTGCATTCACATACTACTGCTTATGTCCCCAACAACTCAGTAAAAGATATCTTAACACAACCCAATCCTGAAGGAAAGAGGGGAAAATGGATTGTAGTACTATTAGAATATGATCTTGACATCAAGCCCACTAAATTGATCAAAGGACAAGGATTGGCTAGACTAATGGCACAAACAAACTGCGAACTCTTGGGAATAAACTTCACTACAGATATGTCAGAAAATACGACAGAGGAAGAAAGGGCGACTCCAAGGATATCTCAGAAATTTCTTAACTCTGTGTGGTATGCAGACATTATCTTTGTACTAAAAAATCTGCAAGCCCCTCCTGAGTATAGCAAAACAAAGGCTAGGTTCTTGAAACTAAAGGTGACGAAATTCTGCATTGTCAATGGATTGTTGTACTGGAAAGACCCAGGAGGAATTTTACTAAGCTGTTTGACAGAAGAGGAAGCGGAGAGGACCATCAAGGAGTTCCATAAAGGAGGTTGTGGAGGTCATCATTATTGGAAGACAACTGTTTACAAAATGTTAAGAGCTGGTTTTTATTGGCCTAGTATTTTCCCCGATGTTTATAAGGAAGTGTCAAAGTGCTATGAATGCCAAATCTTCGATGGGAAAGGAAAGTTGCAGTCTCTGTCGTTGAAGCCTATTTCTGTAGAAGCTCCTTTTAGGCAATGGGGCCTGGATTTCGTAGGAGAGATACATCCACAATCTTCGGCTCAACACAAATGGATCCTGACTACCACAGATTATTTTACTAAATGGATTGAGGCTATTCCTACCAGACAAGCTACAGATGACGTTATCATTCGATTTCTAGAAGACAATATTTTGTCCAGATTCGGATGCCCGGTCAAGATTATAACTGACAACGCAACGACCTTCAAGTCTAAAAAATTTGAGAAATTTTGTTGTGATTATAATATTACTCTGGGAAATTCTACGTCATACTACCCTCAAGGAAATGGATTGGCTGAGTCTTCAAACAAAAACCTGGTCAGAATCATAAAAAAAATGTTGCAGGAGAATAAAAAGGCATGGCACAAGAAACTCATTCATGCGCTGTGGGATGACAGGATATATCCAAAGAGGTCTATTGCCACATCTCCTTTCCAGATCATCTATGGTACATAAGCCATATTTCCTACGACACTCGGATTGCCAATGATGAAGTTGTTACAGGAGAAAGAAGCAGAGACGAATGTCAGTCGGAGAAGGGAAGATGAACTCATCAGCGTGAAACCGACTAGAGAAAAATCTTTCAACAATGCCCAACTACGTCGAAAGAAGATCAAGGAAGCTTTCGACAAATGTACCAAAGAGGATGACTTCAAACCTGAAGACTGGATACTAAAATTTGATGCCAAGAACGAAAACAAGGGAAAACATGGAAAATTCGACCACCTGTGGCTGGGCCCATTCAAAATTACAACTTACCGCGAGAACAATGCATATTTGTTGGAGGAAAGTAATGGAGAACTCGTCGGAGGAGGGCCTGTGAATGGTAGGCTCCTCAAGCATTACGTCGTCTAATTATCACTCACCATTCATTGTACATAACCGTTTTACGTTTTGGTTTTTCTTTAAGTACGAAGATTGAGATAAAAATGGCATAGTTGAAGCCCGAGGTGAAGGCCCTGAGTTGTGTTGAGTAGGGTCAAAGTTTTTGAATAAAATAAAAGGATTTGGATCACACACATAAGATTACAACCCAATGAATAAGCACTTAGTCTACAGTTCTTTGCTACCTCACAGGGAGGATAGCATCCCCAGTTGGAGCCAATGTTATCACCATATAATTCCCAGATAGCGTCCGAGTTTCATAAATCTATGGGAGATTAAATCGCCACAGAGCTGTGATAATTTGGAAGACTTAGCTGTACCTGACGGCGTATGGACGAAATAGCAGAGATATAAAGAGTAAAGCTTGATAGACCATCGATCCTGAAATCGGCCTAGATCAACGGTTGGGACATTTATCAGAGAGATAACTAGCATGAAAGTTAAGTGGCCAAGGGCGGACCGGGAGAAAACCGTCACGATTTTTTATAGGATGCGTGGCCCCCTTAGAAGTACGTTGGAGAGGAGGGTTGTCTGACCGAAACCACCTTTTCTCAACCTCTGATGACAGAGTTTCCAGGCAAGACGGGGACCGTAGATCTTGAAGCAACCCGAATCGACGGCTGAGGTGTCTTTTGGCGATTGAAGTAGCACGAGGATTAGCTGACAGAGGGGGGACCAAGAAAATTGCCCTGGTTTAAATCATGGATACGTGGCATCCTCTGAGACACATCGGGGCTAAAGGTGGTTCGTCCAAAACTGCTTTTCTCCAAGCTCCGATGGTAATAGATGCCTATAAAAGGAAGAACCCCTAGGCATTATTCTATGGGTATTTGAAGCAGTCCAACGTTCGGAGATTTGGTGCAAAGCTTCTATTCAGATTTTGAAATTCTGAACAAGTTCAAAACAGTGAAAGTCGACGTACCGGTCATGTCCTACGCAATATGCATCGATCTGGAAATTTTGATTAAAGAAATGATGGATTACGAGATCCCCTCTGATGCGCAATGGAAATAACTTGTGTGATTGGGTAAAACAAAATGCCACATCCCCGGAACCAACAGATGATCTCCAGCTGTCACCAACATTGCAGATCCAATGGAAGTATAAGGAACAGATGTAGTGGAAGCAGCTGGGCGGTCAGAGAGACTATTCATGATGTTGAAACGTTTCTTTTTGCTAATGATTGTAAGTCGTTTCGTATACCGAAATTGACATCTGAAACTGTTACAGAAGCTGAAACGTTTCAGTTTCAGTTATTTTTTATCAAATTGTATAAGTACTAAGAGATTTGAATGAGTTAATGTTGGTAGAAGTACAAGAGCACCTTTTGGTTGTATCAAACTATATTTGTAAATTTTCTGAATCTGAATTGAATACAAATGCAGAAGATTTTGAAGTCTCTATGAAAAGATTCTAACGAGTGGTGATATGAGCTTTGCTTCCTTTCATCGTATGCATTTCCTGTAGCCTATCACTTCATTTACATTTTCTTCTGTTTAAATTGGATAGTTTAAAGGCCCAGAATTCGTCCTGTGACGCTCTTGGCTTGAGCAATTTAAACTATGTTATTGTCTTCTTAACTTATTCATACTTCATTTCAACAATGCTCTGATGTTGTTATTTGTCTTCTTTATCTTCCTACGCATCTTTTTATTTCAAGAATAACTCATATTCGTCGCCTCATTTAGCCTTTGTCCTTTGGAGAGTTCTATCAACTTGATGCATTGTTTCCATTCACTTTCAGAATTTTGACTCCATAGCCCATAGTGTTCCCCCCTTCTTTTCCAACAACCTTATCAAAAATCTCCTAAACAAACCAAATCTAGCCACCGATTTCCATTGATATATCAATTGACATGAGAGAGCCCTCTCCGAGTTGAGCAGGCTAGTGCCTCAGCTCTAAAGTTGGTTGAAATAGTTACCTTTGTCATCTGTCTATTCATCCGGACGGAATTTACAGAGTGCTAACAACCTTGACCCTTTGTTACATTCATTCTGGGTGTTTCCTTACTCTGTAGGTCCAATTTGGGGTGTAAGCCCCTTATTAGGTCCATAATTACTTAGAATGCTTCATCAAGGGTCCACAATAGCTCAAGTCCATTTAATTTTTCTATTTACAAGGTCAAATTAGTCAAATCTTCCTTAATCCTTCATGGTCTCAAGGTGTTGAGTGAACCACAACAGTCCTAGTTGTATTGTGACTATGCCTTGCAACTTGAAAAACAAAGAGTTTGTTTTAGGGAATCCACAATATAACTTCAGATACTCTTGGTATGTGATCAAACCATGTAGTTGGAATTTATGTATAGGTCTCTCTCTCTCTAACGATTATCTTGTTATTCACTTACACCTTGAGGTAGTTCCTTTGCCTATTTATGCCATTGGATTCCTCTTTGTAAGTCTCTCTTGAAACCTTTGATTCCCCTATCTATATTGTATTATCTTGCAATTACACACTAAAATTGGCATTAAACTTTGATCTAGCTCTCTGATTCTTGTACCAATCTCTTGGGATGCTTGTACTTGTCTTCTCCATAACCTCAACAAAGATATTTTGCTACTAGTTTGACACCAACCTTGCAAACTTGTTGTCTCATCCTAGAGCATCTCAAAAGTCTTAACCCTCTCATACATACAATTCAACTCTCCAACCTCAAGGAAGATTCCAACACAACTAGGACAAGGGAGTTATCAATCATTCTAATGGAACTTGGGTCTTCATTCAATACATATTGTTATATCATTTTATGTGTTAGATCTAGTGTTTTTATTACTTTGTATTAGATATTAGTGCAAGTTTGTTCTATAGGAGGATTGAGCTACGTGTGGAGGATTTTTAGGAGGTGAAACACTCTCTTAGAGGCTTGTCTAATCTTCAACCTAAAAAACTTCAGCACCTACGATAATGCTCATCTAAGTGAGTTCTTTCCTTTCCTATATATTTAATTTCTAGCACTTAATTTGATATTCTCACCAAAGGACATTGGGAATTAACCATACATTATCTTACACCTCTTTTGTGAAGTTATTGCCAATCATAAGTTGGAAACCCTAATTGAAGAACATAATTAATCAACAACCCTAAATAACTAACTAAGATTTAAACCTTAATTAATATTGTGGCATAGGAATTCATCCCTTTTCTTTTCTTCCTCTCTTCCTCTCCCCTAGGGTTTCTTGATTTATCCTTAAAAAAAGGTGGCATCTTCACTCCCTCCTTCTTCCTTATTGGTGACATTTACGGGTGGTTCCCCCACGGTTCCCCATCCCTACTCATATGCTACATATGAAACTCATCCAACCTTCAATCAACCATGAATTACTTCTCCACAACCATACACAACTCAAAGACCATAATTCCCCTTCTCTGCTACCAAGTCCCTCAGAAAATCCATCCCCACCAGTGCTCCAATGTAGGAAAAGGAAAGTTGAATATGGGAATTGTCCTCTAGGTTCTTGAGATTGTAGACCTTGGCTCAATTATGGCTAATTTCTAGCACAAATATAATTTTTGTAAGTTTCCTTGCCTTTCCATTTTCATTGAGCATTGCAATGATAGATTCCGATTTCATTCTCCCGCTAGACACCAAAAACCTTGCAGATTCATATCGCTCTCAAGCTCATGGGAATTGTTGGTGCAAGTTGCAGGTAGAGGGGAACTATGGATGCATACATATTTTTTTAAGGTCCGTAGCTAAAAAATGGAGGGAGGAGGAAAAATAACAAAGAAACTCACATGAATGAAGTCAAGGTTCAAATACCATTGACTTGCATGAGACCACATGTTCCATTCAAGTACAAAAAGGATTTAGTGAGAACACGTGAAGTTAATGGGTAGAAGGCTTACAATAAACTTGGAAAAAGGTGGTAAGATAATAATTTTACATAATGAAACTGTAGGTTAATATCATCTCTTTACAACCCCTTATCTTCCCCTCTCTTGGGCTCATGGTCCCCTCACTACCCTTTTACAACCTATGTGGTGCTTTTGCATTATATTAATATTTCCTCTTTTACATACTTTTCCACTTAAACACAAGTCCACATGTCTAGCCATTATCTAGTCAAGCCTTGGCCTTGGGTTTCTTACTAGGAATAGATGTGAGGTAATTACATCATGGGGTCATTAGAATTATCCCACAAGGATTGACCCTAGAATAACCATATATACAAGGGTTTTGTACTAGGAATATATGCAAGGTAATTACATCATCGGGTCATTAAAATAAGTCCACAAAGCTCGACCTCCATAATAACCATATATACATACTTTGATCACATCTAACTCAAGGATCAAAACTACGAGATTTTAGTGGGCTCCATTGAGTTCCTATAATTATTACAAGGCTAAGATGCACCACATCTTAGTATCATTGGATCCTCAAAATATATTTTCCCTTCTAAATTCATAATACAAACAAGCTACTTTGGTTGCCTCTATATTTATAATCTCCGTGAGAGTTAGCATGTTTGATATGCTCGAGTGACTTTCAAATTTGTTACCAACTTATGCGAGTGGAAATTTATAGTCTCATAGTGGAGCTTAATAATAGTGATACAAATGGAAATGTAACAATACAATATAAATAATAGGGATCATTGCTACTACATAGCCCTTATTATGATTGTAAGCATTGTGATTATTTCTATAACATCACGTAATCACGAGATATGACATCCCTCCTCTATTAGATATTTTTATAGAATTATATATGTATTTTTGTATATACAATAACTATATATTTTTTCTAGGAAAACTTCATGGGATCCCCCGTCTTCTCCAAAATATTTAGATGGAGGGCAATTCAACCACTAAATACAATAGTGGTTGGTAACCTTGAGGGAATCAATTGAATTTTCATCTCTGACTTATGGCTTTCCTTGTAGACAACATGCCTTGGGTAGATGGTTCAATTGACTAAGCTAATCCTTAGGGTTTATATATACAATATTTATATAAAGATACTATTACTTCAATTTTTGATAGCAAATTTGTTGATTTGCACATTAAAGAATCCTTTGGAACACATGTTGAAAGATGCTTTTTGAAACACAAGATGAATCACAGGTTTAATATCTTAGGTCCATTATTGAAAATTATTTGGACATGTATTTTTTATTCATGGAGTTTTTTTGTGGAGGATTTGGTGGTGATATATTCACACCAAAGGTTTTTTTTATTCTAGATTTTTTTTTCGAAGTTAGATAGAGAATGGGTTGCTGGTAAGGGATATTGGTTTATGGGAAAATTTGATCTTTTTATGAAGTCGTGAGTGCTTGGTTTCAAACAACACTTGGAGTCATTATCAAATGTCCTAGTTTGGTTAAGAATGCTCAATTTCGCTCTTGAAAACTAGCGATATATGTCTCTTTTGGCCATTGGTAATGCCTTGGGTAAATTTATTACCCTGGGCCCATAGACTAATGAAATAAGATCCACAATATTTTTCTAGAATAACATTTACATTGATATAAACAAAGGACCTCTTGACAAAGTTGCTTTGGAGTTTGAGAATGATTGAACAGATCTATTCAATTATGAACATATTGTTTTATGTTGCAGCTACTATTTCAACCATGGACATGCAATGAATTCATTTTCGAAGGAAAAAATTTCTCAAGTTAAAAGGAAAAAAGATAAAAAACTCACTTAGTGGATGGGCTTGACAATGAATCACTAGTGAGTGGAACCAAAAAAGGATTTAGATCCCTTTCAGTCTCTCAACTCTACAAATGTCCTTGCCCCACCACGAAGAGGTGTCGTGTAAACATATATACAATTATGACTAAGGAACCAATCCCTCCATTGATAGTCTCCTTGCTTGGTTTCTCACTTGGAAAGGTGTTGAATAAACACAATTTAGATAATTGAAATTAGGAAAGGAAATCAATTCCTTTAACCAAGTAGAATGATGTGATGCAAAATAAAGATGATAGGAAAATAAATATCACTTCAAAGTGGATATCTTAAAAGAAGTTGTTAAGTAATTAAAGTCTGTATAGAATGATGATGATGATGATGATTACCGCCCACTGAGACCAACTTTGGTTTATCATACCTTAAGATAAAAAAATGGTAAGGGATTAATCGGTTTTCCCCATAATTTTATTTCTATACTCAAAAAGAGAAGCTTTCCCAAATCTCTATAGTTTTGATGAGTTAAGAGTTTATGAAAGTTAGTATTATTATAAATATTTTGAAATTGTGATCTAATGTGCACATATGGAAGACATTCTAAAAGAAAGTGTCAAGTTTATTCCTCCACCTTCTTAGTATGACAAAGATGACAAATTCTTCCATCCAACAATGTTTTAGGAATGTTCAATGCACTATTTCATTGAGGAGCTCCTAAAAGTTCTTTCTTCTTTTAGCCATATTGATTTTTTTCTTTAAGTTATCTAAATGATAAAGATACTTTCGATCTTCTAGATCGGGGTTAATGACTTCCCTGTATTATTTTATTTTTATTTTTATTTTCCACAATTTCTTTATCACACCACAATTTCTCTTTGAATTTAGATGTGATAGTATTTTTAATAGTACAAATATTTTCCAAAACGACTCCCTCTTCTATACTCCAGCACTTTAGCCAAGACTTAGCAAAGTTTATGCCATCTCCTCTTAAGTCATAGGTGACGTTCATTAATGGTTTGAAGCAATCTTAAGAAACCTCTTGTCTTTCATGTTAGTTGTCTTGTGCTTGTACATTAGGTACCTAGTCATAGCCATACTCTCAATGGGGGAAAGACCAGCTTCTATGAGGAGTGTAGGATAGGGCGTATTGCTTTTAATTTTAAGATTATAAAAGTTGTCTTGTGCTTGTACATTATGTACCTAGTCATAGCCATACTCTCAATGGGGGAAATACCAACTTCTATGAGGAGTGTAGGATAGGGTGTATTGCTTTTAATTTTAAGATTATAAATTATAAAATGTTTATGGGTTTTCTAAGTCTCCCTCCACTATTCTTTACAGATATTGTAGCCTTAGACTTCACATCCATTAAGATTACATTAGTGACGAGAGTCTCAAAGAGGAGTTTTTTTTCCCCACAACCATAAGTTCGTTGATCTATAGTGATTTTCAAGGCCAAAATAAGAGTTCCACCCTACATACATTAACCTTGTTCTATGTTATGGTTCTAGTTAAGCTTGCAATGAAGGTTGACTTAGAAATATTTGCATGAAATAACTTTCTATTAGTTGTTGTTGTCATACACAAAATTAACATAAGTGATATTTTTTATCTTGAAAGTTGGCTCAATTGATTGGTGTCATTTTTGCCAAGGTGTTTCTCATAATGCTACTTGTCCCAGTTAAAGACATTAACTATATATTAAGTATAGTCATAGTCCAAAGGTTCTATGAAATGCCTCTTATATTTTCTGAGGACATTTGCCTCGAATCAAAAAATTATTAGATCCACATATTTGAGTAATTATTTCTATATAATGTGACTGCCCCTATAACCGAATTCCAACTAAAAAAACATTTATTAAAACAGTTAGACAACCCTTTAAGTATACATCATACATCATTCACTTTAAGTATACATCATACATCATTCACTTTGAATACCATCCTAATTAGAAAAAACACTTATTCAATTAATGAATCTCGGTCCTTGAATAGGAGTTTTGAGAGCTTCCATTTATGAACGTCGATCTCGAACATAAAATGCCAAAAGAAATGTGCATTGGAATATTAATTCTTCTCGGTCAGCATTAGTCCCAATTTGTTGCTAGGGCTGAAGAGTATTTGTACAGAAATTTAGGGCCGGGGAGATTGGCATGAGGATGCATCTGAGAGAATCCGCAAATCGACTTCCATAAGTGTTCCAACCCCACTCCCACAGTCATGGACAAAACTCACTCTCCTTGCTATAAACTTTAAACTTGATATCGATAAAATCCAAAGCCAAATCGTGGCTGTATCTACAACCATGGCTCATACTACTAGTCGCCTGCTCTGCTCAAAATCTCTCCTCCATGGCTTGGTAATATCGTCAATGCCACGCTTCTGTATTACCGATACAATGTGCTCAAAATTTGTTCAAACAGAGTGCCTTACACCCAGTAAAGATCTCGACAATCTCACGACCGAATCCAACCCACCGAAGCTTTTCGAAATCTTCAAGCAGCACCGATACCAGCCCCCGACTCCCAGTACCAACACCAGCGCCCTACTCGATAAAGCTGTCGACATATTCGTGATCGAATCCGATCCACAGAAGCTTGTTCAAATCTTCAAGCAATCAGCAGAGCAGCCGAGTTTCCGCCGCTTCCGATCTCCGTACGAAATTACTGTGAAGAAACTAGCATTCGCCCAAGAATTCGACGCCATTGAAGAAATATTGGACCACTCATTGCAGGTAAGCGAGTCTTGTTCTGAGGGTTTCATTGCTCGTATTATTATGCTCTATGGTGTAGCCGGAATGCTTGAACACGTCATCAAAACCTTCAATCGAATGAAAAGTCTTAATATTTCACCGACTATCAAGTCCTTTAATGCCCTACTCAATGCCCTTGTTGAATCTAAAAGCCCCAATTTGGCTCATGATTTCTATAAAGATATAGATAGCTTTGGTATATCAGCAAACCTGAAAACTTACAATATTTTAGTGAAGGCTATTTGTGATATGAATGAGCACGAGTCTGCACTTTCATTCCTGGATGAAATGAGAAAACATGGTTGTGAACCTAATATTATTACCTATAATACTATTTTATCGGCCTTGTACAGGCAAAGTAAATACAAAGAGGCCGACGATTTTTTGGGCAAAATGTCTGAAACTTGCCCTCCAAATGTTGCCACATACAACCTTAGGATGAGTCACCTCTGTGGATGCGGTAAATCTAGCGATGCCGAAAAACTTCTGGATGAAATGGTTTCTAAAGGATTTAATCCGAATATTGCCATCTTCAATACACTCATTGCTGGTTTTTGCAAGGACAATAATACGACAGAGGCAAAGAGGATTTTTTCTGATATCTCTCGTAAGGGTTGTGATCCGAATGCACGGACCTATTACACTCTCATTCCTTCCCTTTTAAAGGAAGGGCATTTCGACACAGCTTATGAGTTCTGCATTGAGAGCATGCAAAGAAATTGGATACCCAATCTCAAGACTACAAAGATGCTTATTGATGGCCTTGTCAAAAACAATAAGGTTGAAAATGCCCGCAAGGTGATTGAGGGAATGAACAAGAAGCTCCCTGCTTCTTACCGAAAGGAGTTAGAAAATATCTCATGAGTAGTCTCGATCGGGGGGCAGGCCTCGACTGGAAAAACTGTAAGAGAAAGGAGGGAGTGGATGTACAGCTGCCTCAAGCCAGCTTAGCAGAACCATAAATTCTTTACCCTAGCCCTTGCCATTTCAGAGTGAGAGAGGTTCTTTACCCTAGCAGAGTGGCTAGGAACGGATCACTGACCGAAACTATGCCAGCAGCTTAAATCTTTACAGCATTTACTCAGCCCGAAAAGGTCTGTTTTGGATAATCCTTCTCCTACCCCGGGCTTGATTACACATTTTTCATTTTTCTCATGAATGAACTTACTGGTAAAGATGTTTTGACCAGTGGAGATGTTTTAATGAACTTGCATGTAGATGTTTTGACAGTCTCTCTAAACCCCTGCTTTGATTGCACATTTTGCATTTTTCTCATTAATGAACTTTCTTGTAAAGATGTTTTGACCAATGGAGATGTTTTAATGCACTTGCTGGTAAAGATGTTTTGACAGTCTCTTTCTTCTAAAGATGTTTTGACCAATGGAGATGTTTTAATGAACTTTCTGGTAAGATGTTTTGACAGTCTCTTTAAATTTTGATATGGCACATTTTTTAA
>JASDQU010587867.1:31866-44356 GCA_032191745.1 Picea mariana | reverse complement strand
TCAAATGGTACAATTATAATGCAAGGGTGCAATGAAGGGTTTTAGCTTACATACAAATATAAAACTAGAAATGTAATAATTCAAAATCTAGGGCTTAATAAGGGGTTTTATGCATAACATGGGGCTTTGTCTAGGGCTTAACATGCCATTCCCCTTCAAATAAGTGTTGTCTTCAACACTTGACTAATAACGAGTGTTTCTGCATGAAAAAATCATATTTTCGTGTTGCCTCTTCCATTGGTAGGTTCTTCGATTTGATGAGGTACTAATTTCTTGATTTCTCAGCTACTTAATCCTTGTTTCAAGGATTGCTTCTGGTTCTAATATGATTTCCCCTTCACTAATCTCTAGAAAAATAGTCGTGACTGGGATCTTGTAGTTGATTATCTTCTTTCATCCATTTGTTGAGGTGTCAACCTTGTCAATTGAGTAGGTTAGGAGAGGGAACATGGTGCTCTCTATAGTTGCTAGTGGCCACCCTTCTAGTAGCCATATTTTGTTTTCCACTATCCTTGTTGTATTGAAAGCTTACTCTATGGATTTAGGTTCGAAAAGACACACCTCATGTTGAATGTTCTCCTTTCAAGTGCCCATAAAGAGATCTAACAAATTATTCTCAGGAATGTTCTTTACTCTGAGACTTGGCTTTTGGAATTGTTGAATGTGCTCAATAGTTGGACCTTTTTTCCGAAGATTTATCAATTGACTAAAGAATGTATTGCTCTTAATATCCCCATAATTTGATATCAATTCATCCGTAAAAATGTGCCACGAGATAACAAAATTCTTTTTTTATTTCACAAAGCCATTGATACCAAACAAATTGATCATTTTCTAAATACAAGGATGCAATAGGTACCTTTTGTAAGCTTGGCACTTGGTGTATATCAACGTATTTATCCATCTAGAATATCCATCTTATAGGGTCTTTACCATCAAACGTCCTCATATCGACCTTCTTAATGAAGTAGTTCTTTAGTGTTGCATTGAAACCTCAATGATGTGGATCTTGAAGTGATGACTCATCATGATTTTGGGACTCCATCTTTATTTCTTCTACATTTTCATGATTTCCTTGCATCTTTTTTTATCTCCTTTAGGATGTTTCTCATCGAGGGTATGTTATAAGATGTCATGTTGGAATTTTTCAATTCTTCCATATTATTTTCTATATGTTTTAGATTTTCTCCATTCATCTTATTTTCCATTTGATACCTATTTTCATCAATCTTATTATCCATATGTGCACTATTTTCATTCATCTTCTTTTCAATCTTTTCAATTTAAAAAAAAAATAAAATTCTTTCAATGTACAAGATTAGATGAGACGATCTCGAGACTAGGTCTCCTTGGTATGTATATATATATATATATATATATATATATATATATATATATAGGAGACAAAGAGTACTATTATAACGAAGGGATGCAATGAAGGGTTTTAGCCTACATACAAATATAATGCTAGAAATGTAATAATTCAATATCTAGGGCTTAATGAGGGGTTCACTATGATTTTTAATAAGGGGTCTCACATTTTAAAACTATTTATCAAGATCCTAAGAGAACTGATATAACAAAGATTCAAATTAACATCTTTCTTGGGTTCTTTGATGAAGAAGCCAATGAGGATATTATGGTTGAGATAACAAAGGAGGAGTTAAAATAAGTTGCAGAGTCCTTTCAAAAGGACAAGAGTCATGAACTTAATGGTTGGTCTATTGATTATATTTAGGATTTTATGATTTATGGAAGAGGATTTGCTAAAATCAGTCGAAGAATCAAGGTTTATAAGGGAAGTTACTTGAGCCATTAATTCTGAATTCATTGATTTTATCCCTAAAAAGGATGATTCTTTTTCCTTTGAGGAGTTCAGACCTATATCACTTTGCAATGTCTTGTACAAAATAATTTCCAAAGTAATTTCTAGAAGATTAAAGAGGGTTTTCTTTGGTACAAAGAGCTCGCAAGGATATTTCTAATGCATTTGGAATGAGGTTCATTGGACTTCACATGCTAAAGATATGTATTGTTGATGTTTTGGGGAAAATGGCAAAAGTATAATGATTAATACTTGATTTTGGGTTCTCATAAATTAAGTATTTTTCATTATAAAATGCAATTATTTGATGCAAAATCCATGATGGTTTTTAGTTCCTAGTCTTAAGGAGAGTCTCATGGAGAGTTGAGATCTTCATGGATGGTTGAGAGATGTGTTACAACAAATCCCTTGAGATATGCCATGATCCTAATTTAGGGGATCTTGAGAGATTTTATCTCCTTAAAAGTCTTGAGGTAGTTCACAAATGGAGATTCTATTTAATCCCTTTTTGGAGATCAAGAAGGAAGTCTCCTTTTTGGGGAGAGCTTGTTGATTCATAAGTATTTTGTAAATGAGAGGTTTCATTTTCCCTTTTATGTAAGGAGAGATGACAATTTGAAGGCTTGTTGTAGAATCCATATGCCCTTTAAAAATTGAAGAATCAATAAAGCAAGTTCATGGATTTCATGAACCCAGAGACGTAGCTAGGGGGTCTGGTGAACTCTGTTAACATACCGTTGTTCAAGTCTCTTGTTATGCTTGCATATTTCTTGTTTTCTTATATTGAATGTATATAATTCATTAGTAAAGCCATATCTAAGGGATATATTTGCTCATGTTTATTTGCAAACAAATGTCAGTAAAAGATCTTCGTTGAAAATGTGGATGTAAGAAAATTCTCACCAAGATTTTAGATCAAGTGGTATCAGAGCAGGTTTGACTAATTTTGCATATTATGAATGTCATCATGGGAAAAGGATTGAAGCAAGCAAGACTTCAAGAGTTGGAAGAAATCAACTAGTGCATTCGAGCAAAGAATGCAGGGCTTATAAGGCTTCTACAAGTTGCAGAAGAAGAGAAGCAAGAGATTCAAGAGAAATATTAGCTTCATGGAGAATTCCTTAATGGAATTATTAAAGAATTGCAACTCGAATTGCAAGCCAAGGATGATATTTTGGCTAAGTTGCAGCATGGTGAACGAATGGAGGACAAAGAGTCTTCTACCATGGATGCACAAACCCAAACTGAGGTATGCATTGAGAGCATTTCTTCATGTTCGCTTTCATCTCAGTATGATAATAATGTTGGCATGAAGATTCTCACTAAAATGGGATAGAAAGGAGGTGGACTTGGAATTAATTTCCAAGGAGCCACTCAGCCATTAGAGGAGGTACAAAGACCATGACTTGCAGGTTTGGGATACATTCAAGAGGATATTAGAGAATGCTCAAAGCCTACTGAAGCAAAGGCCACTTCAAAAACCATTTCTACATCATTGGATTCAAAGAGAGGAATCAAATCACCTAGTCATCGTCAAATCTGAAACAAGGATAAGCCTGGAAGGTATAAGGGTAATGTTCATTCAAATTCTTTCTTTGATTCTAAGAAGCATGATTCTTGCAAAATTCTTGCACTCGATCGTCTAACCGTGATGTAGCCAAAAATCACAAGAAGAAAACTTGGGTAAAGAAGATGAGCACGTCTACTAGAAGTGAGACAAAGAAGAAGGAACCTCTTTCACGTCCTCTTACAAGGATATTTTGTTGAAGGGAAAACGTATAAATTATTGCAGCCATTGTAATCTAAGTGGCCATTGGGAGAAGAAATGTTGGAAGCTTCATCCCGAGATTCGCCCCACATCAAGCAGAAAGTCTGTGAAAGAGCCCATGCAGAAGGAGAACCCACCAAGCATTGAAAAAACATGGTTACAATAAGAATGTTCTTGGTGCCAATTGGGTAAGCATTGGTTACTGTTTATGCAAACTTTAATTCTACTGTTTTGCAAGTTTCTGATTTACTTGGAGGCAACTATCCTCAATAAAAAAAATTGTCAGAAATTTTCTATCTCGGATTCTAGAACTAACTGTACCAGGTCGAAGAGCTTGACGAGACGATTCTGACGACGATTGAGTCACATCGAACAGACTCCGTATGAGGGTGTGGCTTATGCTCGATTTTGAAGATTTGTTGGATTCTACGATCGAAGAGAGGCAACATAATTTGTGGGCTTGGTAGTCGACATATTGGCCATGCAAGGCGTGATTATTTTCATCACCCATAAAGACTGAGGTAGAAGATGGAACAACTAAACAAGCACCAACAACGCAAGAAATGACTCATAATAAAGCCAAACCATCCAGAGAGGATGTTGTCAAGAAGGAGAAACTAAGAGAAGAGAATTTGTTAGTATGGCTTGGTAAAAAATGGATAAAGTATTTGCATGACTAAATTCTTTGTAGTATGCTTACTTTATTGCTTTGTCCATTTTTCTTTCTATTGAATCGTTTTGCATACAGTTCAATGGGTCAAATTTAGCATTTTAAGATATAAAAGTATGGTAGTCGTTGCTCTAAAGGATCACCAGCTTCTATACATCCATGCAATGGAAATAAAAGGGTCAACTATGGATCTGTATCTCGGTTCACATGAAGTTTTAAGCAAACTCTCATTGACAAGTGACCGTGTTGGAAGAAAAGGACATGATTTCCATCTCTTCAATCCAAAATATGAGTACACATTCCTCATGTTGAAACACATTTCACCTCCAGATCATGGTAGTCATCCACACTATACAATCATGTGAAGGCTATGTGATCAAATTCATGAGTTGTTTTGATATTTTTATTAGATCCTATATGTGAGTAAGACTGAGTAGGCACGAGCATATTGTTGAGGGATCAACACTGAAGATGACGTGTTGCACGAAGATGGAATCATCCAGCATAGCCATGAAACAAGACCTTCATTGATGGCATCACTTTCACAAATATAAGCACCACCAATGAGACCACCAACATACAGACGTTATACAGGCGAGAAAATCACGGAGCAAGCCTCTACTTAATCTCGCAGTCAATCCCCAGAAAATCGTGGGTGCAACATGTGGTAGTTTCATGCTGATTTTGGCACCAAACTAAGAAAACAAAACCTATCCTTATAGTACTCACTGATGTGCACGAGAGATTTGTGCCTTCGGTTAAAAATTTATTGGTAAGAGGATTATTTTCAAATATTTCTTGGCACAAGAGCTGGTGGAGGAGTCTCTCTCAACAATTTCAAACCTTTGATGTTGGTTCTTTTTCCTAGCACACCGGAGAAGAGGCTACGTGTTTTAAAGGGAGGGATCCACTCTGAGCTTAGCACATATATTGTGTTTACTTAGCAAGTAGGTAGAAGCCCAACAGGTTGTTATCTCATATTCTTCCCATTTCTACATGTGAAAGAACTGAACCCTCAATTCTATGTGCCTCATTGAAATTTTCGGTGGTCTCACAATGATCAGGTGGTACGCCTCCAAACATAACCTATCCCATTTCTAGTAAATCCAAGTTTTTGATCACAGGTATCATTATATCCCAACTTGTCCTTCAAGATAAGGGTGGGAGAATAACATACCATTGTTTCTTATTATTTGATGAAGATGAAACTGGAGCAGTGCTAATGCACAGTTTATTGTTGCACAGTTGTGCCCCTGTAGCAACAATGTTCAAATCTCCAGCCACGAAGAGAACATGGAACTAGATGATATCCATCACGAGTTTTTGTTTTCCTCGGTTATGTAAATGACATTAATTTCTCTAGTGCGAGATGGGATGTGTCTGAGCTCACCAAAATCGAACAAGAGAAGCATGGTGTTGCAATCACTATTGTTTTGTGCACGGTTTGTTTTGCATGATTTTGTCATTAACATGAGCATCCAAGATGTGTAGAGAAAAGCCTTGAATGTCTTCTAAATGTGTCTTCATGGAGATGATGTGCAACCTGCACTTTCTCGATATCTTTCCAAGGGCTCAAAGAAGAGATTTGTGATTGAGATTGAGATCGAAGTTATTGCAAAATGTTTGAATTTCCTGCAGTAAATTGAATCTGACGTTGTGGGCATCTATCTTTCATGGTATCAGATTTATATTTTGATGGATCGGTTCACCTCTATAAACCATCTCTTATAATAGACTCTTGGCCTCATCAAGGAGATCATTTTTTATCCGTTGATAAATCTTGTTTGCAGGGTTAGTTGATAGTTGAAGTATTTGGCCAATGATTTGGTTGCTTCATTGATTGTTTTGAAAATCCTTTGATGAAAGATATGGCTGAAAATGACTACTTATGTGGGAACATATATTATGTTCCAGTTGCTGACTTGTTTGAAAAGAAAAAAGGTAGTGTTGCAGGAATATCCATAGTTTTTGTTGAGAATATTGTTCAACAATCAACTCCTGCTTGGGACACGTTTTCAGCCTCGATAAAGGAAACAATTAGTCTCCATTTGAGAGAGAAATAGAACCACTCTATAAAATTTTGGTGGACCAAAAGTTCCTTCCGTTGGGAGGTATGATCCGGGAGGATATTCAAGTTTGACACATTCAAGTTGACTCCAATTGCTGCCAACATTGTCCATCTAACAAAGAGCTCGCAAGGATATTTCCGATGCATTTGGAATGAGGTCCATTGGACTTCACATGCTAAAGATATGTCTTGTTGAGGTTTTGGGAAAAATGGAAAAAGTATAATGATTAATACTTGAGTTTGGGTTCTCATAAATTAAGTATTTTTCATTATAAAATAGAATTATTTGGTGCAAAAGCCATGATGGTTTTTAGTTCATAGTCTTAAGGAGAGTTGAGATCTTCATGGATGGTTGAGAGATATGTTCCAACCAATCCCTTGAGATATGCCATTATCCTAATTAAGGGGATCTTGAGATATTGTATCTCCTTAAAAGTCTTGAGGTAGTTCACAAATGGAGATGCCATTTAAACCTTTTTTGGAGGTCAAGAAGGAAGTCTCCTTTTTGGGGAGAGCTTGTTGATTCATAATTCTTTTGTAAAGGAGAGGATTCATTTTCCCTTTTGTGTAAGGAGAGATGACAAGTTGAAGGATTGTTGTAGAATCCATATGCCCTTTAAAAATTGAAGAATCAATAAATCAGGTTCATGGATTTCATGAACCTAGAGACGTAGCCATGGGGTCTGGTGAACTCCGTTAACATATCGTTGTCCAAGTTTCTTGTTATGCTTGCATATTTCTTGTTTACTTCTATTGAATGTATCTAATTACTTAGTAAATCCATATCTAAGGGATATATTTTCTCATGTTTATTTGCAAAAAAATGTTAGTAAAAGATCTTCGTTGAAAATTGGATGTAAGAAAAATTCTCACCAAGTTTTCAGATCACTAGTCAAGACCAAGACATTACAAGCTGCAATGGTTAAGCTAGACCTTTGAAAAACTTATGATCAAGTGCACTAGTTGTACATTCATTTAATTCTCATTCATATTGGATKTAGTGTTCCATTTGTCAATTGGATGATTGGATATCTCAATTTTGTATCTTCCTTTGTCCTTATCAATGGATTTTGCTCAAATTCTCTTAATCTTTCCAGAGGTCTCAKATAAGGATGTCTCTTCTCCTCGCTATTGTGTCTTATAGTAGKTGAAGCTTTGAATAGAATTGTGAATGAGAATAATATAAGTTGTTTTATTAAATGTATTAAGATTGGGATTTTTGGCTTGATCTCATTTKMWTTTTGTGGTTGATCTCTTGTTGTTTAGAAATGGCATTCTGAGAGAAGCCTTAAAATATAAAGAAATTCTTGATTTGTATTGTACAACTACTAGGATAGAAATCAATACTTAGAAATCTTCAATATTTTCCAGTAGGGTGCAATAATGTTAAGAAGATGCAATTGCTAAAATATTTTCATTTAAAAKCATTATTTTAATAAAGGCTTCAAACGTCGGGGATTTATGCTTAAGCCTAATGACCATTTTTTTWCATATTGGATTTGGCTATATTGGAGGTAGAAAGGATCACTACTCGGTGCAACACATGGCTATCTATTGGAGGTAGTTTAACTTGTCAAATCTATCTTTGAGTATTTTCATGTGTATTGGCACTCTATGGCCTACATACTTGTTGAAATGCTCGAAAAAATAAGGAAAAAATGCTTTCACTTCTTATGGATAGGAAGAAGATGAAAATATGGAATAGCTATAGTCAAATGGAAGAGAATTGCTAAGCCAATGGAAATAGGTGGATGGGGATTAAAAAAATACACCAATTTGGTAAATCATTAGCTATTAAAAGGTAAAGCATTACCGTCTAAATGTTTTTGGAGACTCATTCATCGTGGTGTTCTTCGAAACAATGTTATCTCTTAGAAGTATTTGGATCCATTGGCATTTGAAAAATGGTTTAGATTATTGGTAAAACCAATCTCAAATGTCTCAATAATACGAAAATCACCAGTCCTATCTTTCTCGCTTATCAAGAATTGGCCATTTTGGAGAATAGGTGATGAAAATAAGGTAAGGTTGGGGATTGATCCCTGGTTAGGATGCTGGGGACTATCAACTTCCTCAAAGATTTTTAAACAACCCAAATGTTCAAGGATTTTGTGTACTCGTTGATGCTACATATTCAGTGGGTACTAATTTGTGGTAGTAGGTTTGGAAGGATGTTGTGATGGTAGGATTGGAGGGTATACATACTGAACAATGGAAAACATTCAGTTAAAGGCTATAAGAGTCCTATGTTAGATTAATGTTGGAGGAAGATTACTTAGTATGGTCTAAAAACCCCTCCTAAGGAGACTATTGAAGAGGATGTTGGAATCTCTCTTCCAGTGACCTTGATCCCTACATGTTGTTTATTTGTTGTGATATTGTATCTTTAGAGCTATTTGGTTGTCTCTTGTATGTAAGTTCTAAACATTTGCGAGTTAATCAATGAATATAGAGGTTGAAGCAATACATAGAGAACAATAATGGCACACACACAATACACATGCTAAAAACCTTTAACCGGGAAAACCAACCTAACTAAGAGTCCCACCTCTATATTATTTTTTGTATTAGCTTAATCGTTCATAACAAAACGGTTAGGTATTCTACAACATCCAAATCCCAAATCTACTAACCTGGAGTATATTGCAACATGAATTCCTTAACTAAGGTTAGATTACAATGGGTTGGAAACCACTGGTCGAAAAAAACACTAAGAATAAAAAAATCCATACACTCATGGATGAGAGCACAATGCACACACTATAGATAAAATATTGTGCATGAATGCACAATGTACATGCAAAGAATATAACACCTCCAACATTGTATAAGGTCTTTCACAAGCCGCAACGCCTTTTTTAGATGTAAAGTGGGTTGTAACCCATTTTTAGTTTGACTTTAATGTGATGTGAATCTAGGGCTTTAAGTCGAGGGACTATTTTTTTCTTTTGAAGTTGTTTATAATTCACTTTTGATGTTGTTCTAAAGTATAATTTTAGGGCATTGGATGCATATTTTGAATGTAACTTTTTTCTACTTGAAATGAAAGCTTACGATTTTTTCTCAGGAAAAAAATATTGTTCTTTTGTGACATTTGACATGACCTTATCATTCATTAATGATATTCATCTTATTTTCATATTGTTTGTTAGGGGTTGTTGGAGCTCCACTATAAGACCTAAAACATATTGTCCAATCACATTCAACATAAAATAATTTATATATTATATAAAATAATTATTTTCTTCATATGGTGTTAAATGTTATAGATGAAAATAATTTCCAAAGCCTAAACTAATGGAGTGGGGAGTCAATGAATGACTCAATAAATTATATTCGCCTTCTGGTAGGATAAATAATTGAGTAAATTCTAACATTTTATTTCCAAGTCATTTTAGGGTTTTCAAATGCATTTGTAATCACTTCATTATACAAGAGATAGATTAGGACCATATCTTAACTTCATGAAAAGAAGGAAACTCTTAAGCAACAATTGTCTCTTGTAGAAGACTAGCAATTTTATCCCTGAATTCACCCTATTGATAAAACAATGTTAACTATATCATCCTTTTTTGAAAATTAGTTCTCAGTGATTTGCTAACCTTTATTAGCTTAAATTTATTTAGTTGGTTGCCAACATTAATTAGTCTATGTTTTCTTCTAGGGTAACTAACATATTACAATGGTGTTCAACTAAGGTAGAAAAAGGGGTTGTGCTAATATGCTAATCTCATGTTAGACATGCTGAAGCACATAAAGGAAATCATGCATACAAATATTCGTAATGCAAGTAAATCACATACATTCCACATAATTCAACATAACAAAGAGATAGAAGAATATTGGGACCATATATACCATATATATGTTGGGCTTGTTACCATCCAACTAACAACCTTTTTGAGGGTGCTATTGGGGATAAGCACAACAAAAGAAATGAACCACTGTCGCCTTAGCATAATCTACCCTTCACTTTAGGCCATCTCCTTGAAGCCTCGAGGGGTATCTCAATCCTTAGAAACAACCTGTATAGTATAGGTCACTTCCGATTACACACCTCAATATCTGTTAGATAAACCAGTGCCTTAGTAGCAAAATGCCTTAAGGATATTCAACCAAAGGTTAGGGAAATAAATACTATAAAATAAAGAGGGTTAGGAGATAAGTATAAAAGTGTCGAGATCTGAAATAAATATTTGGTACAACATAAATATAAATCAACAGAGAGAAATCACTCTTTAGATGAAGAGAAAATGTATCTTTAACTGCTCAAGTGTGAGATCTAATTACACAAATCAAGAGTGAATGATATACTTGAGTTATACCTTGATTGTATTTTATAAATTGGACTAGCTTACCGCTATCCAAAAATTCAAGAATCTGATTTATGATAAAAATTCGCAAACCATGAAAACTAAGGCCCTACAAGAAGGGTTTCCCCAAGGGAATAGCCTTCACCAATAAGATAAACAAAAGACTTGCAAATAATACTTAAAACCCTTGTCAAGGAGTATATAAATAATCACGCCAAGGAATAAGCACTTACCAAATTGTTTTAGGGAAGAAGGAAGAGATACAAACCTTAGACGTCCTCCCTCCAAGTAGTTGATAACTCCTCAATGGATCGATCTTGCTAATTTATGTAGAATCTTGAATCATTTCACAATAGCATTTAAAAATACCAAAAAGAATAACCAAGAAAACTAGAACTCCAAGAATTGACACCAAGAAAACACAAAGTAAATATTTTCTATTAAATGTCTCCAATAATGATCTCCAACAATTCACAACAATTTGGAATGAGAGGAGTGACTATACTTATAGGCTCACAACTCCTCCCCATTCTTTATTCCCTAAAATTAGACTAAGTAAATAAAGTAAAAGTGACTTTCCATCCACATAACTTGCAGACCAATTCAAACTACAATTAAAAGATGCTTTACATGCTAGAAACCCTCTTAAGAGGGGAGGACCTCCATAAAATGTGCTACAAATATGCTCAAACAATGTCCATATATCCTTGAAATATGTCTCCAATGCACAACTATGTCCATATATAAGTTCAAGATAGCTCCATGAAGTGTGGGAGTGACCCTCCAATTCAAAAAATAGATCATAAAACCTCCAACAAAAGGAATGATGTCAAAAAGAATGAGACAACCCTCATCAAAAGTCATGAAAAAAGTTGTCTAAAGTCCATTCACATCATTAAGGGTGGATACCATGTCATCTCCTCAAAGTGTAAATTCACTTAAGTGACCTCCACATCATCCAAGTGGCTCAAATAACACCCCATGGTTGTCATAAAGTGCCCCAAGTGAGGTTTACCTCCTTTAGTAAGCAAAAATACTTTAAAAATGTGTCAAAGGAGGGGGACATTCTATCATCTAACACATGGAAAGTGTAGAGGAGGTCCATGTGGAGGTAAACAACCCATCTGTGCCTTAAAGAGTGTGACCAATGCTTCAAAATTTGTGATATGCCTTGAAAATCACGAAACTGGATAATCATGTGCATAATCATCTCCAAAGGCCCATTACCGAAGTGTGGTACATACATAAGAAAAAGAGGGTCCATGAGGGGTAAAATAAGGTGTGTTAAACCATGGGTGTGACAACCCTTACAAAGCACAATCACCTTTTACATAGAAAAGATTAAGTGAATAGTTAGGGCCTCGTAAATCATGTATCCAAGTAGATCCGCCTCAAAATTCCCACATACCTAGCCAAGACATAAATTCTCAAATTTAGAGGGAGTTACCACCTCCAAGGGGTAGTCGACCAGAGCAATAAAACCAAGCATCCTGAGAATGGGGACTAAACGAACATGCTATGACTATCCACCTAAGGGGATTTGGGAAACCTCTAACCAACACTTGTACATCAAATCATCCCATCATGGCCATATACAAAGAAATCATCAGACTTTGGGCTCATCAGAATGGTCACATCTCATAAAAAAATGTAGGGTACATTGTAGAGAGTCTGAGATGTAATAGGGCTTTCACTCATGAAGCCTAATTTATAATGGGAAACTCAAATTTAACATTTTTCTTTAAAAATATAAAACACTACTCACTAAATTTTATTTACTTTGTTCAATTATTTTCTACAACATGCTTTCCTTAATAATTTCCCACACTTTTCTTAATAGATTCCT